>VZTU01024281.1:59315-102052 GCA_013400835.1 Zapornia atra | reverse complement strand
GCTCGCAGCCCTGCGGGCAGAGGGGGGTCTGGGGAGCAGGGGCTCGGCTGTGCCGGGCTCGGGGTGAGCGTAGCGCAGCGTTGGGGTTTCTGTGCCTTAGGGCTTGTGCGTCAGGGGAAAGCTCTCTGCCTTGGAAGGAGTTTATGGCTCTGGGTTTCCGTCGCCGTGTGTGGTGGAGTCACCGGGGACCATCAGTCTCCGTGAGGGGACCCCGAGAGCAGACCCCGTCCGACCAGCTGCCTCGGTGACCGTGTTTTGGTGTCTGAAAATTGCCCCAGAGGGACGAGCGATGCCACGACCGAGCCGCAGCCTGGCACCCTGCGAGACTTTGCATAGCCCTGGTTGGGCTGTCCCAGAGACCTCGGCTGCAGCTTTGTCAGTGCCCGCACACACTCACAAGCCTGCTGTGACTCTGATTGATTTATTCTGCTAATTCACTGATGCTGCAGCACAGAGCTCTGGTGAGGGAAGCAGGGGCTGGCCCGTAGCAGCAGTGGGCTGATGCAGCGGGGGCTGTCTCAGTAGGCAGCTCTCGCAGACAGCTTTGAGAGCTGCTGCTCACCCTTGGTGTAAAGTTTCAGCTTTGCCCCTTGCTGAGATTCACAAAGACCACTGGCACAAGACGCCATGGAAATCAGCCCCTGCTGCCTGCTTGGGCTCGGCGGCTCCCAGCCCTCGGGGGGCAGCCACCCCGTCTCTGGGCATGCCTTTCCCAGAAAGCTGCTCCTATGCACTTTGACCCGCCTCACAGAAAGGCCACTGCTTCAGCTGAGTCAGGCGCATCCCCTTGCCCTTCCCTACAGGGTGTGTGCCAGCAGGCTGGGAGGTTTTGGGCTCAGGGTGCTGCCGGCTTTCTCCTTTCCCACTGCTGCCTCCGCTGCCTGTGGAGAGGTCCCATTGGAGACAGGAGGGAAGGAAGGTTTTTCCAAGTAGAGAGCTGCTTTCTCAGTTTGATGACGACTTGGAAGAAGAGGTATCTGATTGTCAGTAGCTTCTGAGGACAGCACAGCATGGCTGGAACTCGGAAATAAAGGTTGAGAAGGTCTGGAGTCTGTTGTGTGCTGGGGTTGGATCCCGTTTGTTGGGTCTCGGGTGCAGTAAGGGATCGCACAGCTTCCCTGGGAAGGCTGCTCGGGGTGACGCCACGCGAGCTGAACGCCCACAGACCGTCCAGCTGGGCTGCAGGTAAACCCGCTGTGTGCCTGTTGCTGCGTACCGAAGACAGGGGAGTGAAGAGTGATGTCTTTATACAAAAGATTTCTGTGCTTGAGGTGGTGCTGTGCACCAGCCCCTGCTTTTTGAAGCTTAAGACCAATGTGCTGAAGCTTTCTTGCTTGGTGGCGTTTTTCCAGTTCTCTGGCTTTCTGTTTTCCTCTGCTGAACTTTTCCTAAGTCGCTGTTCTGTGTCTTTTATTGACTTTGATTTAGTTTGCTGTCCAATTTAACCCTCAGCCGTTTCTTATCCTTTGGTGCAGTTCTGCTGTCGCCTGTTGCATCAGCTCGTGCAGGTTGCTGTTTGAATTGGTATTCACAAAGTTGTGTTCTGATGGCTTCAGACAATCTCTGCAGGTCTGCCTGGATCTCTTCTCAGAGTATTTCTGGTGCTTCTTCACGCCGAGCTGGGTGTGGATCAGAAGTGTTAGGAGTAAGCTCCTTACTTTGTGATCATGGGGAAAGTGTTTGATGGGAGCAGAGTAGCAAAAAGCTTTGTGCAGGCTGTGGGAGATGCACTCCCTGGATTAGAGAACCACTCTTTAAGAGCAGTCTTTAAAGAAGCTAAAGTTTAAAATTGCTTCACAGCAGCTGAATCGTACTTCCTCAGGTGGCTTAGTACAACAAAGAGATCTTGGCAAAGGCTTAAAATACAAAGAGAGTGGCTCAGGATTATTTCCCTGAGCTTAGTACATGGTCCCTTAAGGTGATTTGGGATGTTGGGGGATGAAAAGCCAGTTGCTTGGAGTCCCAGGGCACGTGGTGATCTCTGCACAGGACCCCGCTGCCTGGGGGAGCACATAGGATACACAGCACGTAGGATTTGTAGCTGTCTTTGCTGGGGTGGTGCTCGCTGTGATCTGTCTGTCTCCTGCTGCCTGAAAGCACACTGAGTGAGCAGTGCTTTCTCAGCATGACGGGACAGAACGTTTGGAAGAGAAACTACAGGCACAGAAGAGAGAAGGTTAATCAAACCGCCAGCAGCAGGCTTGGTATCAGAAGTTGATACGCAAGGCATAATCTCCATCTACCTCATGTACTGCCTTTGTTACGGGAGTGATTTCCTCCTTTGCTATTTGAATGATGATCCCAACAGGACCCCTACCCGACTTCTCCAGACCCTCTCAAAC
The DNA here is from genome assembly GCA_013400835.1 of Zapornia atra. Lineage (NCBI taxonomy): Eukaryota > Metazoa > Chordata > Aves > Gruiformes > Rallidae > Zapornia > Zapornia atra. The sequence goes on along the minus strand of VZTU01024281.1, from coordinate 99,710 downwards.
CCAGTCCAGTACCTTCAGACCGTGTGCTCATTACCTTTGGTTTTCCTTTTCTCCCAAATAGGTGTCACCTCCAAAGGAGCCTTCACTCCAGGCTATGATGGGATTGTTTTGGTTGCTGCTGCTTCACGTCCATGTGCTGTCACCTGTGTTTGCTGGAGGTGTCACCCGTGTGTACTACCTGGGGATCCGCGAGGTGGACTGGAACTATGCTCCACTGGGGAAGAACATACTTGCTAACCAAAACATCACACATAACCTGTAAGTTCAGTGCTGTAAGAACTGAGCCCAGGACTGGCTTAAAATAGTCATTTTATGAGGAATTACATGCGAGTGTTTTGGGGCATCAAAGCAAGCAAGAAGCATGAGCTGATAGATGCCTGAGCTTTATGAGCTTAATGGTTAACACGTTTATCATAGGAATGTAGGAACTACCAGTGGGAGAGCGACCAGTTCAGTGAGCATCTGGTGCCTGTGCTGGGGGAAGGACAAACACGCTGTCACAGAGGAGGTTGGGCAATGCTCAGCCCCAGGGTTTCATTTTCCTTTGTTCCAGCTGGTGATCAGCATGTGTATCCTGAGGCATGATGACTTTTCACCCTGGTGTAAATGACTTCTCAGGGCGCCTTGGTTTTGTTCAAATGGAGTTTTAAGCCTTAGACTTCATGGAACTTCCTGCATGAAATTTTAGGGGTTGTTTGAAAATTGGTTTTGTTGCAAAAGTAAATCTTGAAGCTGCAGTAATTACCTTGAGTCACTGCAAAGAGGTTTTTGTTCTAGTTTTCAAAACACCAAACCTTTATATTTTTTTTGCATAGCTTTCCACACCTTTTAAAATAATTTTTGCTTTTCGTTTTTCCTCACTCATTTTCCATGGCAAATAACCTGTTTTTCTTGACCTGCTCCTGTTTATCCCTCCATAATAAGTAACATTTGGGTTTGTACATAACTTTCAGAAGCAGCACAGCGGGAATAGGAGGGGTTTGCAGAAGTCATCAAGGTCTGTCAGTTTAGCATAGAAAAGTCCCTGTTCTCTGCGGATGCTGAACAGACTTGAATTAGTTCACAGAAAGGAAAACCCCGGAAATTCAGGCTTAATAGAGATGTTCTCGCTGACTCATGCAGAGATAACAAGCACTGTGTGTTTTGTTTGCTTTCTTTCTCCTAATACATGAAGAGAAGGAAATGAAATTTATTCTCATTAAACTTAAAAGCAACTCAAAAACTGTTCTGTCCCAGCAAGCCATCTGCTAACAGGACCCACAGTGACTGCACAAACCAAAGGGACGAGCTCTAGGTCATATAGCTAGACCCAGCCCTTTGCAGCTTGGAATGACAAGGGCAGTGCTTAATGTTTCAGTCTCAACTGTTCGTCTTCTGGAGGTACATGTTAGTCTGCCTGTGTTTCAGGGCTACTTCTGGTACTGCAGGGTGACTGATGCCATGGGGGTGGGGTAACCTCAGCTGGGCTGGTCCCAGTAATAACTGGACCATGATTCATCTCTTATCTTCTAAGAAATGGCCATAAAGAGCAAACACACTCAGGAGCTGAACTTTAGTACCTGTGTGAGGCTTTAACTCTGGACGCTGGTTACACGCTGGGAACACACCTGCCTGACTCGTCCACCTTGTTCTGACTTGTAATTCAGAATCAGCTGCTAAGTAGAGATTAATCTCTTAGACTGAAGTTTGGCCAGAGAGCTCAGAGACTCCCCTGCCCTTGCAACTTAGCTGCTGTGAAGGCACTGAAGTGACTTTCTACAAGCCTGGTGAAGTTGAGGCAGGCATGAGAAGGGCTTCGGTCTTCCCTGTGTCGCCAGGTGTGGCTGTCGGAAGCACCACCCTTCCCGTTCCTTGCTTGCACAGCTTGGGTGAACCTTGTCTATGTCTCTGAGGAGCTGGGGCCGAGGCCGGTGGCCCTGTGTGGTGGCAGGCATCGGGTGGTGCTGGTGCCCTGGTCCCAGGCTCACCGAGCTGGCAGTGTGCTGATGTTCCCCGTTGTTTTGCAGGCTCAGAAAGCCAGCCAGTCTGCCGGCCAGCGCTGCCTGTCTCTCAGGCCAGCTGTGACCGTGTCACAGGGGTCAGAGGTGTGGGAGGAGGAAGGCCACAGTGCTAGGGTGGGGTGTGGGTGTCCTCTGACATGCCAAAGGTTTCAGGGTTTCCTAGGCAGGCTGCGTGTCGCTGTCACCCTGCTGTGCTATGGCCTAGCTCTGATACCATGCGTGACTCACGGTGTCCCTCCTTTTCCTGGGTTTGCAGCAAGGCCTCAACGTTCCTCCAGCCTGGCAAGGACAGGGTGGGAAGCACGTACAAGAAATCTGTCTATAAGCAGTACACAGACTCCACATACACCGTTGAGATCCCCAAGCCTGGCTGGCTGGGGTTCCTTGGGCCCGTCATCCGAGCGGAAGTGGGGGACACCATTAAAGTGCACCTAAAAAACTTTGCTAAGCGACCGTACACGATCCATCCTCACGGCGTCTTCTATGAAAAGGACTCTGAAGGTAAATGAGCCACAAAGGGCACGGATATTTCCCTCGGGGAGCTCGGGGGAAGGCGCTGAGGAGAGATGTCTGTAAAGCCACAGGCTGGGCTACCCACGCTGCCCTGCTGGCACGCAGCTGCTCAGGGATCACCTCATGCTGGGTTAGCAGGTTCCTGGGCCTGAGAGTGTTTTCTTCACCTGGGCATTACGCTGCACAGCCCTCGCTTCCTGATCTTAGCAGCAGCCCCTGAGCTTTGCTAGTGGGAGGGTGGTGTCAAAGGAAGAGTTACAGTCGCTCTGTGAAGGGCTGTGATTGTGACAGCTTTGGGGAGCTCAGGAGAATGGGGGTGTACAGGACCAAAGGGCTGCACTTGGAAGCCGCACTAGAGGCTGTGGAGAGGCTGACTGTGGCATGTTGCACAGCTGTGGGCAGAGCAGCTACAGGCAGAATGGGAATCACCCTCTGACTCTGTGCTGACCTGTTTACTGAGCGAGTTGTCTTACGTGGCCTTGTGCCTCACTTTCTCTTTGAGAGAATTATGAGTAAACACTGTTTCTGCCTTGGGATGGAGAGGCTTGTGGTGAAATCTGCTACCCAGGTGTATATGTGCAGCTCCCTCCTGAGTGTAAGAGCAGCTCAGTGTAAGGTTACATGTATGGACATCTCTGCTCTTCTTGAACGGATGCTGTGATTGCTCAATTGTTCCAGGATCCCTGTATCCTGATATGTCCCCCCAGGATCAGAAGAAGGATGATGCTGTCTTACCGGGAGGGAATTACACCTATACTTGGACTGTCCCTGAAGATCACAGCCCAACTGCTGATGACCCAAACTGTTTGACCTGGATCTACCACTCTCATGTTGATGCACCAAAGGACATTGCATCTGGATTAATTGGGCCATTACTTACGTGCAAAAAAGGTAAAAGCTCCAGGAGAAAGGAGCTGAGGGCTGCAGTTTCATACTGTGAAGATTTTATGCTGACTTGAACAAGGCTGGGATGAGAAGATGCTCTAGTGGGCAGCTCCCAGCTTCGTGGGAAAAGCAGAGTGACTGGAGAAAACAGTGTCTGTGTTCTAGCTGGGATCTGTTTGTTAGGCTGTCTTTATCTCTTCGTGGCTGGGCAGGAGCACTTGTAGGCTTCCTGACCAGAGAGCACTGTTTGAATATGTGCTAAAAGCCGGAATCTTGTCCAGGACACTGAAGGTGTCGTGGTTCAGTCGTGCAGTGGCAGAGCTACCCGGGCCTGAGAAAGGTCTTAGCAGAGATGCCCTCACAGGGTGAGATTGCCAGAACTCTGCGATGAGCTGTGCTGGGTGGTGGGGAAAGCACCTGCCTCTAATTTGCGTGATACAGAGTCACTCTTCTGTTGGTGTTTTAATCCCTTGACTGATGTCTGCTCTCCTGCATGGGTGGGTGTTCATTTGCCTTTCCTTCACCCCAGGAATACTGACTGGCAGTTCTCAAAGACGCCAGGATGTGGATGTCGACTTCTTTCTGATGTTCAGTGTGGTGGATGAGAACCTAAGCTGGTACCTGGAGGAGAACATAGCATTGTTCTGCACAGATCCAGGCTCCGTGGACAAAGAAGATGAGGAATTCCAAGAGAGCAACAAAATGCATGGTCAGTGTCACCTCTGTGAAGCCACTGCCCTTGCCCAGACACTGGAGTGTCAGTGCTCTGATACCTGGATGTGCTTTCTGCTGTTGTGTGGCAGGGTGTGGGTAGAGGGAGAAGGGAGACAGCAAGCTCTGAGCTCAGGTGCTGAGCACACAATGTCACAGGGACAGAGTAGCATCTCCAGAGAAGTGTTGTTTTGATATTTGGCTCGAGTGAGCTGTTGTTTGTAGTTGGGAATGACTTTTGGAGCTGGGTGTCCGGGAACGAGAGGAGGAGGATGAGTTCTGGTTAGGTCCATGCTCCAGACATGTCTGCACTGTGGCTTGTGGGCAGACGCTCTCCAGGCCCCTGTTCTGATCTCTGGTCTCTGACTTGTTTGTTTTTGCAGCTATTAATGGCTACGTGTTTGGGAACCTCCCTGAGGTGACGATGTGTGCTGGGGATTACGTTTCATGGCACCTCTTTGGGATGGGCAACGAAATTGATGTTCACACAGCCTTCTTCCACGGAGAAACACTCACTGTGCGGGGCCACAGGACAGACGTGGCCAGCCTCTTCCCAGCCACTTTTGTTACAGCAGACATGATCCCCAGTAACCCTGGGAAGTGGCTGCTGAGCTGCCAGATCAATGATCACGTACAAGGTAAGGCAGAGGCTGGAGTGCACCCTGTGCCTCCCTTTGTCTCCCAGCATGGTTCTGTGGTGTGCAGTGAGGTGTAGGGACAGTGCCAGCCTCGGGCAGGAACATCCTGAGATGAGCAGAGTGATTCCTTGTCTTGTGGAAGCTGGGCTGGATTGGTTGTTAATGGACAGGCCAGGCGCACTGGGATGGTTTGTGCCACTGTCTGATGGTGCATGTTGATCACAGTGAAGACAGTCAGTTTGTCACAGCCGAGCGCTGAGATGAGGCAGTGCCTGGGGAGCTGCGCTGTCGGAGGCACTGCACGGTACAGCTGGGCATGGCAGCAGGCTCTGCCAGCTCTCACTGTGCTTCCCTGGCATCCAGGGGCTTGGGCAGGACGCTCTGCTCACTAACACAAAACCCTTCCCACGGGAACCACCTAACCTGTCACCCTCTCCCAGCCACGAGCGGTCTGGGGCTGCAGAGGGGGAATGGCTGGTGGGTGTGAGGGGTGGGACTGTGCTGGCTGCTCAGAGGGGCCGAGGCGCTAAGCTGTGTGTGCTCTGCCATCTCTGGGGCAGCTGGGATGGCAGCTCTCTATGAAGTCAGGCACTGCTCTCAGCAAGCTCCAGCGTCCACCCTGGATGGGAGAGTCCGGAAGTACTACATAGCTGCAAAGGAGCTGCAGTGGGACTACGGACCCTCCGGGCTCGACCAGAGCAGCGGGAAGAGGCTGAGTGAGGCAGGCAGGTAAGTGAGGGGCTGGGGCAGCACGTGGGGGCACTGGCCTGTGCTGGGGAGGCTGCGAAGGAAACTGTGTCACTCCTTTCTTACCAAAATACACCCTGCAATTCACGTGGAGGACGTTTCCTGGGAAGGCAGGTGACCCTGTCTGGAAATGCAGGCTGCTGCAGCAAGGCTGGACCTCAAGCAGCACTGGTACCCTGGGGGTCTACCCCAGACCCTGTCCTGTTCCATAGCCTTGCCCATGGGTGCCAGGAGTCCCCACTTACATGGAGCATGAGCTGCCCCATCAGTCTCTGGGCTCGTTGCTGCTGCTCTGCCTGACCTGGGAACAGATCCATGTACTTATCCAAGTGTGAAGTTGGTGTGTCTGGCAGCAGACACAGGGAGGCAGAGCTCGCCTGCAGATCTGCTGCAGAGTAGCTGTGCTGCAGGGAGCGATTTCTAGGAAATAGATGCAGTGACCTTGGTGGCAGTCTTCTGTCCCATGTGTTGGAGGGCTGTGATGGCAGTTGGTGACTGGTTTCCCATTCAGACTTGGTGTGATGAGGCAGAGACATCCCTCCCCCTCTGCTCCCTTCCCTGGGAGGATGATGGAGAGGATATACGTGTCTCTGCCGGAGAAATAGACATGTGGAGTGGTTAATGATTCACCCAAAGCCATGCAGCAACCCCCCTCTCCTCCTTGGGACCAGAAGCTCCTTAGACCTGTGAGCTGGCCTTGTAACCAAGCTGCCTGTCCTGCGAGGCGTGCTGCCCGTCCCTGGTTGGGGTGGGTGGTGGTGTGGGGAATAACTCTCTTTACAGCTGCTGTTTTCAGCTGTGACTGCAGCAGTCCCCTGGGCTGTCCCCTGGCCACTGAAGAGCTCTGTTTTGGTACTGCTTTTCCTCTTACTGCCCCACAGCTTTGCTCACTGCTGCCTTCTGCATGGCTCGTGTAGAGATGCTGTTCAGAGCTGTGCTGTGGAGCCTGGCTGTCAGGGCTGGGAGAGGGCTGTGTGCCAGGGCTGCTCCCTGACCACGGGCAGATGAGTCTGTGGGACAAAGCTCCCCAGGGATGAGCTGTGCCTGTGGCGAGTGGGAGGCTCTGTGGGCGCTGTGGGGAGGGAGCAGCAGTGCAGGACTGGCTCTCACAGAAACGTGGCCTGACACTGGCTTTTTGCATTCAGCCCTGCAGAGCAGTTTTTCAGGCGTGGCCCCAACAAGATTGGGGGAGTCTACTGGAAGGCCAAGTACGTGGAGTACATGGATGAGAACTTCCGTGAGGAGAAGCAGCTGTCAGAAGAAGAGAAACACCTGGGGATACTGGGTAGGAACCATCGAGCAGCACAAACCCCCTTCCAGGGCCGGTGGGGAGGGCGCTGACGTTGGGAGTGCCAGTCAGCTGTAACTGCTGTCACTTTGTGGTGCAGCCAGTGGCACAGGGGAGGTGTTCTGCAGTGGTTACATCTCCGAGCAGGGGAGCAGGTGCTGAGGCATGCAGTGCAGTGCTTGTAACAAGAGCTGAGCAGGTCACAGTCACAGCCTCTGGTTGTGTGGCATCGATTGAGCATCCTCAAGGCATGCTGCACACCCCACTGTCCCGTGGAAGGCTTCCTGCCCTGAGTGGGCACTCTGCTCTCACTGGGTAACAGGGAGGGTGGTGGAGGTGGGAGAAGAAAACAGGGTGTCTGCAGAGGCAGGTAGATTGTGCATGAAGGCTGTGATGTCCGTGGTGAAGCGTTTAGGTGTGGCCCACTGCCTGCATCCACAGGGACTGATAATCTCATGGCACCAAAAACTAGCAATGGCACGTGGAGTGAAGCACAGGCTGAGAGCAGGGGGAGATTAGTGGAGAGAGGCAAAACAGATGTGTAAGCAGAGGAATAGAAGAGAAATGGTGGAGTTATGCATAGGAGAGATGCAGCGCAGACATTGGGAGCTGGCAGTCTTGCTGGGCCTTGGGAACCAGGGCAGAAAAGGGTTAGCAGTCCCAGAAATGGCCTATGGAAAGCCAAGGGTTTGGGGAAAACTCAGGTGTGACTTTGTACAAAGAAATCACAGGCATTTTCTACAGGCAAACTACAACTGCTGCAGGATTAATTGACGAAAATCCCTAGTCAGTCAAACAAGTGACATCTGCAGGGCAGTTACATGAACTCACTTGAACCAGCTGGTTAAGGCAGACTGGATAAAGTGTTTGGGATGTCTGGAAGAGACACAGGGCTATGAGGGACCAAGCTCTGGACACAGGGAGCTACTGGAGGTGTTGTTGTGCAATGTGGACAGTGTACAGTGCACTAGCATACACCAGTGCCTTATGCTGCCTGGTTTTGCTGTACAGTGCTGACAGCTGTGCTGTGGGGAGGGCTGGGTGATTGGCTGGTGGTGGTGTTTTCATCCACACCCTTCCCCTAGTGAAGGGTGGCCCTGGCTGCTTTGGTTTGCCTGGTTGTCCGTGGCATTGCTCTGTTGCTGACGAGGTCCCTCTGTTTGTGTAGGTCCAGTGATCAAAGCTGAAGTTGGAGACACCATCCTGGTGAAGTTCCTTAACAAAGCCTCCTGGCCTTTCAGCATCCAGCCTCATGGAGTGTCCTATGGGAAGGCCTGGGAAGGGATGCAGTACCATGACGGTGTGTGGCTGCTTTTTCTCGAGTCATTCAATGCTCTGCAGCTCCTCACCTCTGTCAGCAAGGGTCTGCAGCCAGGAAGGACTGGGTGTCCTCCTGGGTGGAAGCCCACCTGGTTGTCTGAGCCTGCCTGAGGCCTTGCTGGAGGACACTGTCTGCAGAGCAGGTGTCCAGGGAGGGTACTGGAGGGAGTATGGTTCCAGAGGTGGTATTTTTCAAATGAAAATTGCGAACTGCAGCTCAGACCCTTTCCAGCTGTCTGAAAACCTGTAAGTAGAGGAGCATGCCCAGTGCACTCCCTGTGCTTCCAATCCGCCTCCCTGATGGAGCAGATTGAGCTGTATTACTTCCCATCATCATACCCATGTCTGCCTTGGCACCAGGGGTAGTTTGTGTGCTGGGAGCAGCTCCCCATGTGCCTCTTAAACTCTCCCTCACCACGCCTGGGAGATGCTGGGTGGATAGGCCTGAAGTGAAGCCTGGGTGGATGTGGAGGTGAGGAGCTGTCCAGGACCGGGCCGGGCCCCTGGGGTAACCACACCAGTCTCTTTGTAAAGGTCGGTCCCAGAACGGGGTTCCTGTGGCGCCGCTGCAGAACTTCACGTACCGCTGGACGGTGCCGAAGCACGTTGGGCCCACGGCCAGCGACCCCCCCTGCCTGACCTGGATGTACAGCTCGGCTGTCAACCCCGTCAGAGACCCCAGCTCGGGCTTGGTAGGGCCTCTGCTCATCTGCAAGCCGGGCACTTTGGATGAGAACAACAGACAGGTAAAAGGGGTTCTCCCTACTGTGCTCCCCTCAGCCTCCTTCCCTGTAGGGAAAGGAATCTCAGCAACACACTAGGGAACACACACGCACAACAGTCTGAGTCCAGGAGAGTCTGAGCAAAGCCATGAGCCAGGTTAGCATCAGGATGGCAGGTCCCTGGTCTTGCCTAGGAATTGGTACTGTTGAGGGCTCCCAAGGGCTGCCCTTGGAACGGCTTCTGGGCTCTGCTTTACATGGACCTGGCTGAGCAGCCGTGCTGCAGATGTGACTACAGGTAGCTTCTGTCCTGGGACTAGCAGAGCAGCTGCTTGGAGCCGTGTGGAGTACTGGCCATGGGCTCAGAACCTCTGGTGTTTCCAGCTGCTCACAGAGGGTTTGATCCAGCGATACAATACTGTGAGGTTCAGGTGAGCCTTACTCCTTCTGCAAGATTAGTTCATTTTCAAGCTGACCTGACTACAAAAAAGTGTGTGAAAATTCAGGTCATCCTTCCTGCTTTTGATAAAAGAGTTGAAATCTGAGGGGTGACCAGAATTTCCTCTTAGGGTTTCTCTCAGGGAGAGTCTGCTTGTGGCAGTAAGCCTGGGGAAGGTGATAAATTAATATACCAGGGAAGTGCAAGGTGGATTAGCAGAACCTTACTGTGAAAAACAGTAGGTGGCAGGAAAACAACCCAGTGCCATCCTATGTACCCTGGGGCGTGGATGAGGGAGTGCCTGACCAGCCTGGGAGCAGCTGCTGGGAGAGCTGAGCTTGCTTCCAGTCAGAGGCCGGGTCAGTGTTTCCAGCCAGGGCAGGATGGGCCCAGCCTGGGAGCACAGCAGAACTCAGCTGTTACCCAGGGGAGTGTGAACCCCCTGAGCAGAGAGGATGGTGGATGGGTACAGCCAGAGGAGCCATGGTGGTGATAAAACATTTGCAGTGTGGAAACAGAAGGGAGACAGACTTGTCTTGGAAGGTAGGACAGGGGACAATCAGCTGGGGCAGCAATTCTGGCTCCATGGTCTTAGGCAGCCCTAATGAAGGCTTAATTAGGAATGGTGCAGGCCACTCTTCATGCACGGGTCTGGAATTGCTTGGCCATCTCTGCCAATGAGATCTGGACAACACAGGGGTGTTCTTCTAGTGCAGAAACACACAGTGCTTTGGAATGTGCTGCTTAGGAGAATGAGCACTTCCAAGGATTTAGGGTAATAAATCTCTAGTGCAGGCCCGTGGTAGGAGAAAGGAGGGGTGGAACCGACATCAGCCTGCTGTGTGGCTGGGCTCTGATCTCAGCTCTGGCTCAGGCAGGAGGTGAAGCCTGAGCCTGGACGCAGGAATGGTGGGGGAAGGCGCTGGTGGCTTCATTTCCTCAGCTGAATGTTGATTGCTTTGCTCATGGAATTACCATGGAAAATCCTTGAGCAGTACCTCTTGTGGAACAGAGGCAGAACATTCAGCATGAGTAAAGGGATGGAGCACTGGCCCTCAGTGAGCCAAGGTTAAAGATAACTGGGAACATGAGATGCAGGCAAAACAACTTTAACTGTAAGGACAGTTAACTGGTGTGCTTTAAAAATTACAGCTGTTGTTATGATTCTGCCTTAGAAAGGGATCGACAAAGAATTTTACCTTCTGTTCAGCGTGTTTGATGAGAACCTCAGCTGGTATTTAAATGCAAACATAAAATACTACTTGAGGACAGAAGACACTTCTGTGAAAGAGGATGAAGGCTTCAAGAAATCAAACAAGATGCATGGTATGGCCTGATGGTCTTCTGCATGCACCACGAAATTAATCTCTCGGCTGATATTTACCTGCAGTTAATTGTTTTCCCCTTTGCAGCCATCAATGGACTTATGTTTGGTAACTTGCTTGGGCTGAGCGTTTGTGAAGGAGACAATGTGTCCTGGCACCTCCTGGGCTTGGGCAGTGAAGCAGATGTACATGGAGCTGTGTTTCAGGGAAACACCCTGCAGATGAACGGGATGCGGAGAGATTCAGCCAGCCTGTTCCCCCACACGTTTGCCACTGCCTTCATGCAGCCAGATAATGCTGGTAAGTGCTGCCTGCCTGACTGGGCAGCAGGGAACGCCCCCCGTTTTATTTGCTCATGTGCCTGATTCTCCAGCACAGCACAAACTCTTTGATGTTACAGGGAGAGCTGTGCTTTAGGTCCTGTCTGGTCCCATTTATGAGGCCGCAGCTCCTGTCTCTGCATCTGATTGTGGAGGGGAACAGGAAATAGAGCACCTTGTCCCATATTGTCCCAGACGACTCTCTAGGCTGAGGCTGCCTGTTAAACACTTGGGGAGCTGCCCTGATGGACGTCACTGCCTGGCACCCATGGGAACATGTGTGAATGTGTCTTCCAGAATAACGTAGCAGAAAATTGTCAGAACTTGTCTCCCCTGGCTGTGTCTTGTGGAGATTCATATTCAGTGGACCCCAGACTTCCCAGTTTGCAGGACAGGCACACAATACCACGTCTCACTCACACGTCTCCCCCCCCTTTGGCACTGGCAGGCTAGATCTACCTGACTGGTGTGTCAGCAGCAGCTACGTTGCTGTATTGGTTTCCTCACATCTGAGCTGGTTGTTGTGTAAGAAACTCCTCTGAGATTATTTTTGTGTAGGACTTTGTTGTGCTGTGCCTGCTTGGTTTCTCTAACAACCCCTTTTAATCTTGGCCTGTCGTAACCAAGGTCATAAACAAACGCAGGGATCCAACACCCACACACCCATATCAGCCCTGCCACAGACTGTGTGTGGGGAGCAGCTGTTCCCTGGGAGCTCTCAAGTAGCCGATTCCCTTGTTTGTGCTGCCTCCCTCAGGGGATTTTGAGATCTACTGCCAGACCAGCAATCATTACCAGGCTGGGATGAAAGAACGCTACTCGGTCTCCAAGTGTGGGAAGAGGGGTCCCGCTCCTGCCCCTCAGTACACAGGGGTGCGGACCTACTACATCATGGCCGAGGAGCTGGTGTGGGACTACGCGCCCGACCGGAGCTGGGAGAGGGAGCGGCACGCCCATGCTGCGGAGAGGTAGAGCCCTTCTGCTGGGGAAGCCTTTGGCAGAGCTTCTCAGTAGACCTTGGCCATCGTGTGACACAGTGCCTCTGCCAGTGCTGGTGGTGCTGCTGGTGGGAGACACAGCCCCCCCTGTGTCACTGCACCCACCTCTGCAGCCAGAGCGGGTCTCTGGGACACCCACTCGCTTAGCAAACCCCCTGCCCGACTGGGCTGCTTATTCCCCATGTGTCTCAGTCCTCCTTCTGCATCCCTCAGCTACGCTGATGTATTTCTGAGCAATGAGGACGGACTGCTGGGCTCCAAGTACAAGAAAGCAGTGTACAGGGAATACACGGACGGGACGTTCCGGACCCCGAAGCCCAGGATGAACGGTGATGAGCACCTCGGGGTACTGGGTAAGGAAGCGTGCAGGGGGTATGTCTCCCACTCACACTGCAACGAGAGTGGGACTCTAGAGGTAAGGGCTGTAATCTGGAGGCCTCTTTAGGCATCTGCTGTTCATCCTGTCTCACCTTTGGGTCTGCCAGCCTTGGAAACAGCAGCAGAGTCCTGAGTGCAGCCTGTGGTAGCAGACTGGGATCTCCTGCCTGCTTTTGCACCAGCGTTCCCTCATGTCTCGGGCAGAGTGTGTGTCACACCTGTGCTTCTCTGACTGTAGAGCAGGAGTAACTTCTGGAGACCTGTCTGAGAGGTGTCGGTGAAAATGTGTAGCTGTGAGAAACGGCTTTGTGGCAAAGGCAGCTGTGCCTTGGGAAGCGCAGAGCACCTTACAGACCAGCTGAAGCCTGGAAGCACAGCTCGGTTGTGAGCTTGGGACTCCCAGTGCCAGAGCAGCGCGGCTGAGGCGGGATGTGCCATTCAGATAGGCTGCAGCTCTGATTGGAGGCACTGTCAGGCCAAACTGAGCATTGCCACACTCTTTGAAACCAGCAGCAACAGGTTGTCAGGACGTGAATTTAGCCAAGCAGAAATCGAGCTGTACTGGGCACGATTAAAATGCGTGAACAGCCTCATTGCCCTCACTGTGAACATGTCAGTCTGCTTTCCTGAGGGGTACTTGAATTGGGACTGACCTCCAGTTCTCTCCAGAGATAAGGTAGAGGAGAGAGGAACATCATAAATACTATAAGGGAATATCTCTGGGGAGAAGGTGGCAAGAGAGAGGTGGGAATATCCTCAGGAGATGGGCTGACAGCTCCTGCTTGTCTCAGAGTACGTCCTTCCCCTCTCCAGGTCCGTTTCTGTGGGCGGAAGTGGGAGAGATCCTCAACATCGTGTTTAAGAACAACGCCACGCGCCCCTACTCTGTCCACGCGCACGGGGTGCTGGAGAGGGGGGCAGCACAGCCGCAGGCCGCCAACCCCAGTAAGTCACCGGGGCTGGTGGGCTCCAGAGCCAGGCCGGCTGCCCTGGGCGGGCTTGGCCTGGCTGGCTGGGGGAATCGGAGCTGCACTTGCACCTCAGAGGCAGGGTCTCTGGGCTTTGATTCGTGCCGGGTGCTGCTGGCCAGGGCGGGTCACACTGATGTGGACGGTGCTGCTCTGTCACTCAGGCGACATCGTGACCTACCGATGGGAAGTTCCCCAGAGATCTGGCCCAGGGCCAAATGATTCAGCCTGTGTTCCTTGGATCTACTACTCCACCGTGGACCCTGTAAAGGTAAAAGGGAAGGCAGAGCTAGAAGGGCCCAGGCAGACCAGTTCTTTACTCCTTGTAGAAAACAGTGTGAGCTGGATACAGCTTAGAAATTGGCCCAGCTCAGGGGTAGAGGGAACACCTGGGGACATGTCCAGCGTCCTCCTGGGAGGGGAAATCCTCCGAGTTTGTCCTGATGTTGGTCCTTATTTTTTTTCCTAACACAAACATTCATAAAGCAAATCCACTGTCTCCTTGGTGCTAACATTCCTTCAGTTATTTGCAGGATATGAGAACATCTCCCAGTCAGTCATGATTCCAGTTGGTGAGAGCCACAGGGCTAATCTGGAAAGGCAGGAATTGCCCATAATTAGGTCCCACAGATAAAACAGGAAGATTTGAGCATTGCTAGGATTCATTCTCACAGCACTGGTTTCACAGCGAAACAACCTGGATGATCCTGCAATAAACCATCACATTCAACCCAGAGATCGCTGCCTCTTTATCTCAAATTGCAGATGCTTTTGCAGTCGCAGAGTGGAGAATATTTTGATACCATTCATATTCATGACTTCTGGATTTGCATTCGTAAGAGTGCGAATAGTCTCTGTTCTTGTGCCTGGGTAGCTGATGGTTACCAGTGAGAGCACTTACACAGCAGCACCGTTTAAGTGGGGTGATGGAAGGAACAGAAAATACGGTTGCTGAAAGGCAGAGATCTGTGTGCAAAGGAGGGGGTGAGAAGATCCTTGCCTCAGAGGTTTTCTCTGTTCTGATCAGGATATGTACAGCGGTCTGATCGGACCCCTGAAGATCTGCCGGCGAGGGGCTCTGCGCTCGGATGGCATCAGGAAGGATGTCAGGAGGGAGTTTGCTCTGCTCTTCCTGGTTTTTGATGAAAATCAGTCCTGGTACTTGGAGGAGAATGTGCAACGTTACAGCAAGAGAAAGCCTGAGGAGATCAACCTGCTGGATGGCAGATTTGTGGAAAGCAACAAGATGCACGGTAATGCCTGGGGGGCAGCCCAGCTCCCGTCACGTTCCGCGGGGTCGATGCTGACCCTGCCATCTCCTCAGCCACCCAAACACCAAGAGACCAACTCCTAGTGAATGCCCTCCTGCTTTTCCATTGTCAGACACCAGCAGAATCAAGCTGCCTGTTGTTCTCAGTGTTGCAGCACATGCACAAATCCTTGGTCTGTGGTAGCCTGTTGCCCTGCCAGGAGGAGTGTCAAGACATGGGCCAGAGAGGGGAGCTGCTGCTGGCTTTGTGCTGGCGGTGTAAGGAGTCTCCAAATACACACCTCACTGTTACAATTATTAATGTGTTACTACAGCCAGCAGAGCCAATGTCCTGCAGTTGAATGCTTGTTGGGGCTACAGAGAGCACCCGAGGCAGATCTGGGGGTACACCACCGGTGTTCCCAGCCATGGATCATGTCCCTTCCTGTTTTATTCCCTCCATTGCAACCTGAGCCTGAAAGTTTCCACATGTGCCCTGGCATTCAGCTCACTGTTGCTGTCCCTGTGCTGCATTTGCAGTCACAGAGTATTCCTCCTTGCTGTGCTAATTATGAAGTAAAGTCCTGCTATGAAGCAGTTTAACAAACGATGTAATGTGTGCAGCCAGCAGACTGACAGGCTTGCCTGTTGCCAGGGCTTATGTTTTCATTGTTTGGCAAGTAAATTGTCCAGAGAGTGATGTGTATGCAGTTCTGCACCTATTTCCCTAGCACTGGTCTCAGAAGACCGTTTCTGCACCTCTTGACTCCTAGAAACAACCGCCTCTGCTGGCTGTCTGCAGGTTTTCAGCCAGAGGTACTTTGAGCTTTATTTGCTGAGCTACAGCATGGCCTTGGCTGCAAGTCACTGATCCTGTCTGTTAGCAGAGGGGACAGGTAGTGTTGAGCTGGAGAGAGGCTGCAAGACTTGGGGCTGTGGAAGACACTAACTGCTGATGTGCTGGTTGCTCTGTGAGCTTTGTAGCATCTAAGTTGCCCTGCATGTTCATCCTCTGAGACAGTTCAGCATCTTTACCATTTCAGTAACAGCCTCCTCTGCTCTCTGTTACTCACTGCACAGCCGTCAATGGGAGGCTCTATGCGACCTTGCCAGGGCTCACCATGTTCCAGGGTGAGTGGGTGAACTGGTACCTGCTGGGGATGGGTCAGGAGATTGATGTCCACACAGTCCACTTCCATGCTGAGACCTTCATATACAAGGTAAGAACATCCTGCTGCTGATAAAGCAGAGACTGACCACTGACATCATGGCTTTTGCGTGACTCTGGTGGGCTTGAACCTCCAGAATGACTTCACTCAACTAGGAAAGGGATGAAGTTGTACAAATCTGACTCACTGAGCCTCTGTATTGTGCAGATGCACCTATCCAGCCCTTCTCAGGGTCAGACAAGATCAGGTTGTCCTTGCTTCCCCAGCTGTGGCCCCGGAGCTGCTCTTTCAAAGCTGCTCTTGAGCTCTTGAAAACTAGTGTCACTGAAAGCTGTATGGAGCACTGTGCTAACAGCCTTCCTCCCTTTGGCAGAATGGCAAGAGCTACAGGGCAGATGTTGTGGATCTGTTCCCTGGGACCTTTGAAATGGTGGAGATGAAGGTTGGGAACCCTGGGACATGGCTGCTTCACTGTCATGTGTCTGACCATATTCATGCTGGTATGGAGATCCTCTTCCAAGTCCTGCCTGGACCAGGTAGGGAGTTACCACAATTGCCACCCTAAAAAAATCTGCTACTGCTGCTAATGCTGAGTGTTTGCATCACACTTAAACCCTTCCACATACCATGAGCAGCCAGTCAATAGAGCAGATAATTACTTAAAGTACTATTAATTTAACATGTTCTCTTTGAATATAGTAATACCTGCAGTGGGGATTAATAACAGAATGGTTCCTGGGGTTTACACTGCCTACGCTGCCATTATGAGTTTCATTACAGCCTGTGCCTGAGCAGCAATGTTCAGTCATCAGCTTGTAGCTGCTCTTACTAAGAATATTACCTCTGCTCAGTGCCCACCCTAAAGCTGCTCACTTCACCAGGAACCACTGGAAAACGAGTGATGCTCTGTACTGGGTCTGGCTGTGGTGTGGTTAGTTTTCCTCACAGTAGCCCATTGGGTGTGATGCTTTATACCTGTTACCCCACAGAGCTGATACCACACAACACAGTGGCTGCTGAACAGTGCCTGTGCAGTGTCGAGGTCTGTTTGTCACTCAGCAGGTCAGGGTGGGCAGGAGGCAGGGCAGGGACACCAGGACAGCTGACCAGACCTGTCAAGGGCTGTGTCATGCCACGTACCATTGAGCTCAGCAGTGAGAACGGGGCGAGTCCTTCCAGAGGGGCTGTTGCTCAGGGACTGGCTGGGCATTGGTCTGCTGGTGGGGAGTGATTGCTTTTGCATTGCTTGGTTTTGGTGTTTGGGTTTTTTTTTCCTTTTTTTCCCTTCACTTACTAAATGGTCTTTATCTCAGTCCACAAGTTTGGGTTTTTTCTCCTTTGCCCCTCTGATTCCCTCTCTCATCCTGCTGTGGGTGAGCGAACGGCCCTGCCAGCCAGGCTCAGCCCACACTTTGCCTTTCTTCTGAAGGCCATAAAGGGCTGCACAGCAGGAGTGGGTGATACAGAAACTCCTGTGTGCTGAGGGAAAACAGTGGCAGGAGAAAAGAAAGCCTGCAAGCCCTGTAAAACCATGTTGCCTCTGGATCTGACCCTCACCAAACGTGTTCTGCACCTCTCTCTGTTCAGCCCATCCTCACCCTCTCTTTGTTTCTTTTCAGAGCCAGTACTGGAAGTCGTGAACTACGGTGCAGGTACAGTGTGTGTTGTGCTGCTCACTACCCTGTGTGAGCTGGGGCAGGAGGGGACATCCCTGATCAGTGCAGAGACGGGTCTGTTGGAGAAGGGAGGAGCAGCAGCACCCTAGTGGCCTCTCCTCTGTCAGGGCTGGCAGCTGTGGGCTGGCTGTGATGGATAGCAGGGAGGGTTCCTCCTTGGGCTGCTTATCTCTCCTCTGCAGGTCTCTGCTCTCTTGGTAAAATGAGGCACTTGGGCTCGTTAGGCTTGTTTGACCACGCTGGGTGAGCAGGTGTGGTGGCCTCACACCTCCTGTTGTACTTGCTATGTATGGATTTGTCAGCTCTTGTTGCAACTCTCTCTTTGCCTCTCAGTGTTGCCGCCTGAAGATAAGGATGATTCCCAGAAGATCAGTTTTTTTGGATCTAAGTTGGCTCAAGGGCAGGTAGAGGCCACGGTCATCGGTCTAGCTGTTACAGGATCGTTGCTCCTCTTGGTTGCCTGCTTCCTCCTAGGAGTAGTCATCTACCTGGAGAGACAAAAGAAGAGGCGACGCAACCGGAGGTCCATCCTGGATGATGGGTTCAAACTGGTCTCTCAAAAGACGTCGGGGCTGTAAAAGCCACCTATGAATTCTGGCTGTGTGCTTGGAGCAGAGGCTGGGTCACTGTCCACAGTGAAGATTTGGGGGGATCACTTCAACCGTACAGCAGACCTGTAGAGGATAAGGAGGATGGCTGGAGCTCTGACCTTCATATATCCTCCTTGGTACTCTGAAGAAAATGTCTGTCCAGGAGAGATCTGAGGACTGACTGAAGATGAGTAATGAGGCCCTTCTAAAATACTTGTTTTCCCCAAGAGGAGACATTTTCCCTCTTTTCTTCTCTCCAGGGCAACTCCACTTGGTCTTTCCCAGCAGACAAACACAGGCCAGATTCCAGTCTTGCTCCATTGCCAGAGCTGAGTTGGGAGTTATCCCCCAGGAAACTGTGAGCCTTTACAGTAATTAATCCAAAGGAGGAAGGTGATCTTTGCATTTTTGTGAATCAAAGAAGAATACAGAAGAAAAGAAGTTAATTTTAGATTTGGATTGCTGTTTCTGATGAGTAATTGGACAGATGCAGATGCATGGCAGTACATGTCACAGTGTCTGAGTGCTGCTCCAAGGCCCAGGGCAGCAGCTGTGCCTCGCCTCAGCCTTGCTGTGACACATCCTCTGCTCTCAGCACCCCGGGCGATGTGTGTCGATCTCAGCCACCTCGTGTCTTGTGCTGGGAGAAGCTTTTCCCAGTGCTGCAGGGTGTCCCAGCGCTGCACCTCAGCAGCTCTTTGTGCTGCAGGGACAAGGACACTCCTCTCCTCCATGCCATGCTGTGCTCTTCTGAACCTGAGTCACTGAAGTTACCACCAGAGCTGAGCTGTTGCCACGTTACTGCCATGAGCCAAGCAGAGAGTGTCCTGCACAAGCTGGGGTTGATGCTTGGGACAGGACGAGCTGGGCAGCACTTCCCCATCGTCCTGCAGTGGCTGTTCTGTCCAGGCACATGGGGCAACAGTGAAGGAGAAAGCACTAGTGCTGCTGGGCTTTTGCAGTGTGGAGCCAATAAGCCACAGCCCAGGACAAGGGAATGCTGCTGGAACGAGGGACCTCTGCCTTTCAGGCCACACAGAATGGTGGGAGCTAGAGACAGAGAGGCCTGTCCAGATAAATAAATGCTGGTGGGGCATTGCTGTCTCTGAACTCTTGGCTGCTTATGCCAGACCCCATGGGGTGAGGAGCCAGGAGGGGACAGGGACACTGAGCCTCCCCTCTGGCCCTGTGGCTGCCCTGGGCTGGGGTCCCTCCGGGTCCCTGCTCCCTCTGCTGCAGCTGAGTGCCAGGAGCCAGGCTGGGGCAGTGCTGACCCTGAGCTCTGCGGGCTGCCCCTGGGCTGAGGCAGCTGCCCTCCAGCGCAGCGTCCTGCACACAGCACAGTCACATCACCCTGTGTGTCAAGGACCAAGCGGTGCCCTATGAACCACCTGTGCTCCTGGCTCACCCACCCAGTCCCCATTATCTAAATGGATGTGGGTTTGTGCTTACATATTTCTGTCCCTGGTTTTAAATTGGAAAGGGCGTAAAAGTAATCCTTTCTGGGTGGCTTTCAGGGGCAATTAAAGCCGAGCCAGCTAAATGGCTGTAATGACAAGGGACTGCTGTGGGCTACTTAGGTGTAACAGCACCATTTTATTCTGAACAGCAGTTATAACACACTTAATCATGCTCAATTCATATTGGGTCCCTACATATTTTCAGCTGCCCTTTCCTTTGGCAGTGGGGACAAAGCTCATTAATTTCCTTTCATTACACTTCATTAAGCCTGGTGAGGAGCTGGAGGGCTGTTGAATGCTCTGAACATGGGCACTCTGCTCGTTGCCAGCTCTGGTTTGGCTGCTGTTGCAAACTGGAGGTCTGTAAGCCCAGCAGTCCTGGGTAAATCCTAGAAACCAAGTCATCTGAAGTAGGGGCTGAGCAGGAACCTGCCTGGTTTTGGTTCCCCCCCGCCTGGCTTGTGGAAGAAGATCAAAAAATGTGAAAAGGGAAAGCTGTGGACAAAACAGATCATTTCACAGAAACTTCCTGTGGGTTTAAGGGTTTATCAGCAGCTTCCCAACCAGCTCTGAGCGGGGTCCCAGGGCTGCTGCTCCACGGGGCCATGCGGGATGGCAGCAGCTGCCGTGCTGGGCCGAGGGGCCAGATGCACAGCAATACAAGCTTTAGATAGGTACATGCTGTAGGGAACTTAAGCCCCCAACACTGCACCTCCTTTAATCCGAGCTGCCAGGGAGAGCACAGACCAGGTTTATCTCTGGGGAAGAGCTGGTCTCTTGGGGTTTGATGGGATAAACACAAGTAGCAGCTATGTTTCCCATTGCCTGTGCCTTCAGTAGCGTGCCTTGCCTCCAGCTCTACTGTGACCCTTCCTCAGCCCTGGCTGGGTGTGATGAATGTTTTGGGAGTTTCCTAGACAGTCACTTGCCTGTTCCCAGTTACCTGGGCTCTGCCAGGCTGCCTGCAGCTCATCCATGGGGCTGCAGCTGGGGGGCTGCAGCAGGGCTGAGAGGAAATCCCCTTTCCTAATGCTGTCACCTCGCTCGGTAACGGGCACAGTCACTGTGGGGGTACTTCAGTCGTGTCCTTGCTCCTCCTTGGGGCTGGGCCTGTGTCCAGCTGACAGGGCCTTACGCTCACGCTGTGGGTGGGAGGTGGGTGTCTGAGAAGGAGGGTGCCTTCTGGATGTGTACCTAGAACTGCAGAGCCCTGGCTTGATTTATTTTCTTCCTTCTCAAAACACAAAAGTCAGTGTCCCATCAACCTGAGGCTCGCCGTGAGAGAGACCAACACTGGCAATCGTCAGCAAAAGGCTTTGGCTGTCTCTCAGGTGTAACACAGTCTTTGGCTCTGAATTAAATAACGTGTGGCTCAACACGCAGCTTTGTAACGTGTTGTCACCCCGTGGATGTGTGCACGGCTGTAACGTCAGCACAGCAGGGTGTAGTGAGCGTGAGTCCAGCGCTGTGTCTGACTGTGCTGCCTGGGAAAGGAGCTGAAGCACAGCAGAGCGGGGTGACAGGCAAGTCACAGGGATGGGGCTGAGCAGAGGTTAGATCTGGCCTCCAGTATATTCCTCTGTGGAACAGGGGCTAGGGCAGCCCGCCTACACCAGCACCAGACTTGCCAAAGCATCAGTTTGGGATGCAACTGATGACTTGAGTCAGAGTCTTCTGGTGCTGTAAGACCGACAGGACTGGGCATGTGATTGATGAAGCAGTCATTACTGGAAATTAGCATTCATGGTGTTAAAATTCAGACAGCCTGTCTTGGAAAACAGTTTTCTTGTTAGTTTGCTCCTATTTTGGGGAAAGTAAATCTATTGCTCAGCAGGTGCTCTTTACAAACCTCGCTGCCCTTGCTGGTACTGACAGACAGGTTTCATCCTGCTTTCTTAAACCAGGGGAAGGACAGGGGAGAGGAAACGGGCCCCCATCCCCAATGCAGCCTGGAGCAGAGGGGGCGGGCAGGGTCCTGGGGTGTGAGGGACGGCTGAGCCGGTGGGATGCTGCCGGCAGCGGGCGGGATGGGCACAGGAGAGGAATGTGGTGCTCTCTTACTGTCATCCAGAGCAACAAACGTTTTACCTCTGTGCACAATACTCCATGAATACACTGTTCAGCAGGCTGCAGCTGGCACGTGGCCTCATCCCCCTCTGCCACCCTGGCCGTGGGCCATCTGTCCTGCACAGAGGTCTTGCCCTGCTCGCACACGTGCAGAGCTGAGCAGGGATGAGCGTTCTCCACCTCTCCAGGCATGTCATACTTTTAAGATGCAACCTCCTTTTCTTTCATAAAGAGAAGCCAACGCATGTTCCGTGACTGGAAGGTTTTGCTGCCATAGAACTGAAACGGCTGTTCCACTCTGGCTTCTGAAACCAGGGGAGATGTGTGTCCAAACTGTGAACTCTCTCAGAAGGTGCTCACAATGGAAAATGGAAATTACCCCTTCAGTTTGCAAGGATGTTCTGATGCTACAGGAATGTCTCATTTGATGTTTACAAGGTATGACTGAAACTGGAACTGTTCCAAAAATAGGTACCAGTGAAGCCCTGGCCAGGTCCTTCCCCTCCTCGTACCTTGCTGCATCTCAGGAGATGCTCCTGATCCCTCCTGTCTCCTGAAGCTTGGAGAGAAAGCGTGTCTCATTAGAAATGTTAGCCAGGAGAATACGCCGTAAGGCAGGAGAAATGCAGGTGTCTCTCATCGTACCTGGAAATGACTCAAGGTGAAGGAGGTAGCAAACTGGCTGGGTGAGGAACGGAGCCTGCAGCGACCGTGTGTTGAGTTCGTGCCTTCTGCAGTCCCCGGCACCAAACCAAGGCAGCTCTGGGAGGTACCAGGGCCCATCCTGAGCAAAGCTGTCCTGAGCACCAGGGCTGCCCCTGTGCCCACCCAGCACCTCCCTGCCCGCTCTGCCTGAAGATCTGGCTGCAGGTCTCATGTTGGAAGAGCTCATGGCTCTTGGTTTACTCTCCACAGCCTTCAGAGATCCCCAGCTTGGAGGGGTCTCAGGAGCTAGGCTGGAGGAACAGCCAGGACCCCTTGGCATTGCCAGCCCGAGCAGCCTAGTGTGTGATGAGCCACCTCTGGGTTCTGCAGTCACAATTCCCACATCTCTGTTGATATTCCAGGTGATATCTCCATGACAGCATCCACAAGGTGCTGTTCTCTGCCCAGAGCGAATGGGACCCACAGGCTGGAGGTTTCACTATGAAACTGCAAATTGCAGACGATTAAATACCAAGTTTCATCATTGCTTTAAAGGGAACTGTCTGGGAAGTTGCTGCTGGTGTCACGGCTGAGTGATGTGATTTCCCCTGGGTGAAGCTGCACAAAGGTTTGATAACACTGATTGGAGTGTTTCATTAGCCAGCAGATCACCTCAAGGCTGATCATCCGTCACAGTGTCCCATCGCTGTCAGGCACGGCTCAGAACGGTGTCGGGGCCACATCTTCTACCTCTGTGAGAACCTTGGATCACTCACTGTGCAGGCAAGTTGTGGTGTGTTAAGAGCCCAAGGACAGGGGGCAAGGCTCAAACAGAAGCCGAGGGGTGTTGGGGAAGGGGTCCAGTGGTGAAGCTCTCAGCCCCTGCCTAGCTGCTACTGAAATGGAAAGTTGTACATCCAGGTTGGGTGGATGAAGCCTCCGTTCATTCACTCACCCTGCTTTGTCTGTCCCAGCACAGGCTGGGCCATCCGGCCTGTTCCTTGCTGCTTGGGAACACGGGAGAGCTTATGGTTCACCCGGAGCTGCTCACCTTCACCCTGGCTCCAGCTTTCAATGACTTTCAGTTCACACAGCACCATTCCTGAGCCTGCAGTTCACTCTGTGCCAGCCCAGCCCACGGGCACTGCAGAAGAGTCAGAGTAACTCCTCCTGCCAGGAGCTGTGGGCTGTCTGTGCTGCTGCAAAGTCTTTCAGAGGTCCAGAATGCAACGGCCCAGGGGCTCCCCTGCCTCTGTCTGCAGGTCTCTCCAGACCTTTCCAATGTGCTGTTGGAAGGCCCAGGGTTGTGCTGAGAGTCCTCAGGTGTTTGTCACTGCATTTAGCTCAGGCACCAGCACAACTCCCGAGCCCCCTGTCCCAGTGCAGAGAAGGTGACTGCATCCAGAACAGAGACAAATCGTTACTGTCCAAGATGCTCATTAGTAACGGGCTGATCAAGGGGGAGACTGGAAACTCAGGGCTGGTGGTGTCTTCCCTTGGCCTGCTTGTTCTGTAGCAAAAAGGTACTAAGACAAATAAAAACCCCTTAACCAAATGTTTATGCAGAAGTACTCCCCTTGATAATCCTTTTTCCCACACACAGAGGGACCTTTTCAATGTTCTTGAAACTGTGGCCAGCCGCTCGTGCCTGTTCCTGCCTTACCTTCCAGCATCTCTAGCTGCTCAGCGTTGGCTCCAGAAGTGTGCTGCCCAACACATGTCAAGGCACAACCACGGATCATGGGATAAAAAGGCATCCTTTGTTTGCAGGGCTTGTTGTTTTGCTTCATGTTGACTCACAGCAAATGTTCCAATATGACTCAGAAAGAGCTGATGTTTAATTATGGAGACACTCTGTACTAGCATCTGAGGCTCGGCGACTTAAGATGCTGTTGCTGATAATAATAACTTTGCACTAATAGCCACTTCCACTCAAGACTCTCAAGGCTGTTGGAGCATTATCCTGTTAAGTTGGCTGAAGGGGTCTTAAAAACTGCCAGGCAGAACCCTCTGCCCAGTTTGGGAGGCGTTTGGATGCAAACCAGGGCTACTTTGCTTCAGATTAAATCAGGCAACAATTAAAAATTCATAATACTTTCTGGAGGCAAGAGCTACGTGCAGATCAGACGTGTGCTGGTGGCCGGGCACACGAAGCTGGAGCTGCTGCTGTTTTGAGCGTGTGACACCAGACATCCTGTTCCCAAACTGATCAGTATTTTTGTTCTTACATGGGGCTAAATTCAGGAAGTTTTATGAAAACAGACAATAAGAATGCCATTCATTTCAAAGGGGTGAGGGTTAAAGACAGGAATAACAGTTTTTGCCTCTGAGCTGCTTCTGTGAAATTAGGTGCATTTCTCCGAATTTTGGCTTGGTCTTTGGTCAGCACCTTTGGAGATGCCAGGATACTGCTTAAACAAGACTCGTGCTCCCAAATGATGCCTGAGCTAAAGGAAAGTGATACAGGAGGCAAGTAGATAAACCCCCTTCCTCCAGGTGATCCCCTTTTCGCCATCTCCTTGGTGCCAGCAGCAGCGGAGCATTGAAGCAGCACACCCAGGTGCCCAGCTCCCAGCAGCATCCCCGTGGTGCCCAGATGCCAGCAGCATCCCTGTGGTGCCCAGCTCCCAGCAGCATCCCCGTG
The DNA here is from genome assembly GCA_013400835.1 of Zapornia atra. Taxonomy (NCBI): domain Eukaryota; kingdom Metazoa; phylum Chordata; class Aves; order Gruiformes; family Rallidae; genus Zapornia; species Zapornia atra. The sequence continues at coordinate 74,958 of VZTU01024281.1, read as the reverse complement.
GTGCCCAGCTCCTGGCAGTGCCCAGCTCCTGGCAGTGCCCAGCTCTGCAGACCCCCGTCGAGCAGCGCTGAGGGCACAGTGCTCTGTATTTCCAAACTCTCCTTCCCGTTGCCAGGACTGCTGTGTGTGCTGTCTCAGTGCAGTCCCAGCTGCTCTGGGTCTAAGACATTAAACAGAGTCCCAGGTGCTTGTTAGTGGAGATGAATAATTAACTGGCAATTTTATCTAAGAAGCCTCACTTGATGGCAAGTGGTTCCTCAAGTGCTTGGGCTGCAGGAGGCTTGTTTTGGAGTGAAGTCACATGGATCCTGTTTGTTTGAAAGCAAATTCCTCTCTCTTCCACAAGCTTGGAGAAACCTGGAGCCTGGGAGCTTCTCTGGGAGGTGAGTGCTTGTGGCTCAGCCAGCTCTGCTCTCGTTCCTCCCCTGACACCCCTGTGTGCTGACTCCAAAGTCTCCACAGGCCTGCAAACTGCATGATTAAATAATGAGTGGGGAGAAACCTCTGCAGGGTGTCTCCTCCAAACCTCACCCTGCTGACTGCGATTGCAGTTTGATCTGTGGGTGAGCAAAGGGAAATAAACCCTCAAAGAAGCCTCACACGTGTGGTTAGTGCTGGAGTCACCCAGCCTGAGGAGGAGTCCCTTAATTTAAGCAACCAGGAGCAGGAAAAAAAAAAAAGGAGGGAGCTGTAGTGTGTTGGAAACCTCCCACTGAGGAGCTGTCATGCAGGTTGTCTGTGATTCTCTCTAAGTTCTGGCTCTTAGGAAGGGCTTAACACAACCTCAAGCTTTGTATCTCTCTTCTGCAGTTCCCTCCTCTCCAGCGTTTCTTCCAAGCAGGAGCCTCATAAATTCCTAGACACAATTGTACCTTTGTGGGAAGCTGGTTGTGATGATGGCTGCAGCTCCAGCAGCATCGCTCCTGCTTCAACCTCGCTGCTCTTAGAGAAAGGAATGACACTATCTTAACAAATGCTTTCTGGGTCTTGTCAGGCTGCAGCACAAAGCAAAGCCTGGGGGTAGTTTGACTCAGGTCACTTTTTTTCTTCCCCTAACGTGAGCTTCTCTGCACAGTGGGCTCCTCTTTTCAGTGACTCAATGCTCAGCCTTTTGAAGCAGCCTGATAAAGAAGAGGGATGGCTTATCTGCTGTTCAGAACACTTTTGCCTTTGTCGTTACATTAGTTACTTCCAGGACAGTGAATAGTTGGGAGCTTGCTAATGGGCCTTGCTGAGCTGTCTTCCTTCTGATTCACAGGGAACACAACATGAAGATCTTCTTGTCCCTTCCTTATTTTAGCTGGATGAGGTACAAGGGAACCTGTGATATTTCTTTTTCTTATTTTTCCCCAGTCTCTATTGTAGATCACATCGCAGAGAAGCAGATGAGCACAGAGGCTTGCCTGCTACTCTCTCACTCGCTTCCAAGTAACTATTCCTGCATCCAAGTGTGCTGGGGAGAAAAACAAGACAATCATTTCTACTCTGCTGATCACCAGTAATTTACGGTATCATCTAGGACTTTAAAATACCAGTCATTCAGAATTAAAAAAGAAAGGCTTTGAAGGGGAAAGTGGTGAGCTGGGGAAAGGTGTGAGGTGGATGGAGGAGATGGTGGAGGGGATGCAGAAGTGCAGCAACCACAGGACAAGTGGTGCTGGGGCAGGCGCTGAGGCTCGGGGGCAGTGGCATGGAGGCAGGGCACTGATTTTGTGGCCTGCCCCCCTGTGTTACGGGCCAGGCTGGGTGAGCCCCTTTCCCTGAGAGTATTTTGGTACCCACAGCGCACTGAACGTGCTGTGTGGTGGGTGCAGGACTCAGCCTGGGGTGTTCTGGGGCACCCCGAGCTCCCGTGGGTGCTCAGAGCAGTGTGGTGCATTACAGCCCTACCATCCAGAGCCCAAGCATCCTGGGCTCTGGGGTTTGGCTTTCCCTGGCTCTGGGGCTGCTCGGGGCTCACTGTGAGCACGACCCAGCTGCTTTCCCCTGGGCAGGGCGGCAGGCTCCCAGGAGCAAAGCTGGGATGTTGTGGAGGGGAGGCAGCAGCTGTGTAATTTTACATAACAAAGCCATTTTTGAGAGCTTTCAGCTCGTTCTTGTACCATATTAACATCTTTTTCCTTTTATGTGCAGCTGATGCAGCTGCGGTCGGGCTGTGCTGGGATGGATCAGTGGGAGAAAACGGGCTGTTAAAACCCACAAACCTCTGATCAGGTGCAGAAGGAGCCAGGGGTCTTGTTCCGATTCCTGCAGCTGGTTTACATGTCTGCAGAGAGATGCCCAGGCACAGGGCAGCAGGTGGTAGAACTTAGCTGGGAGATGCTCAACAGCCCCTTGCAGCAGCTGCCCCCGCTGCGGGGCCGGGCAGAAGGGCAACCATGGAGCCAGACACCCTGGCAGCTTCTCTCCGGCTCCCGGCGCCTCAAACACTGAGTGTCACAGTCAGAGCCATGGGTGTAGAGCCGGGGGGCTGCTCAGAGCAGGGAGGGTGGGAGGCAGCTGCCACCGGTGCCCTCATCTCCGGCGTGGGCGCTGAGCCAGGGTGACCCTCAGGAGCTGTGCTGGCTCTGCCCCCAGCCCTGGATGCTGGAGAGATGCGGAGGCTCAGGGGTCATTCAGCAGTGTGAGCACAGCATCCAGCCTTTGAAGGAAAGGCTCCATGCAGAATGTCTAATTTTTTCTTGAAAGGCAGGAATTCTGGTGAGTGCAGCTGGGGACGTGGCAGTCATGCTAAGGAGAGCAAAGAAAGCATCAGCTAATGCTGCTTTTCTTGGAGCAGGGTTGAATGGAGTGCAGTTGAAAAGAGAAGGGTATGAATGCAAAACATGTTTTTCATCCTATGAAAGTGAACTAGCCCAAGCTGGAACAGCCACGGGTGCTTCAGAGCCTCGAGCCCTGCAGCGCTGAGCTATCTGCAGGAAGGGAAAGACTTGAAAATCCCAGAATGAGCAAGAGCCTTTGAGGGATGCTGTGAGTAGTACAGAGACAAAAGGATCCAGCGTGAGATGCCTGGGCTAGAAGAGGCATAAAAGGATGCTGCGGAGCAGGCGAGGCTGGCCAGGTGAAGGTCGGGGACGCTGTGCAGGCTGAGCGTCTCTCCCAGCTGACTTGCACGTGCCAGTGACGAGGCCGTTTCCCTTGTTTCCCACTCTGTGTGGCTGTTTCCTGCTCCACGTTGTTATCCTGCTGCGACTTTCCTGCTGCCCAGGGCTGTGTCCCCTGAAGCCATCGTGTCCTCCTGGTCCGTAGCAAGACCAAGCGAGCCAGCAGCAGAGAAACTCAGTCAGGCTTGAGAGACCAAAGCTGAGAATTCTGCTTGTGTAGAGAAATACAGCTTCCTGTGGGGAAAAAGAGAAGATCCTTTTAAAACATTACTTTTACAATTCAGTGGTGTAAAATCTATTGTCCATAGCTAAAACTTCAGATTGGTGCTGATGATGGTCATGTCCTGGCTTTCCTTCAGGTTTTGGGTGTAATGACTGCAGAGCTCTAGTTCAGTGTCCATGTCATTAAACGTGGCATTAATTGGACCCTGGGACAGTTTGGCAGATGTCAGGCAGGGCGTGCAATCGCTTGTGGGTCGTGGCTGTGGGGATGCTGTTTGGGTCTGGATTTACCCACCCTGACAAGAGATGGGGGCTGCCCTTGGCAGAAGGGGCTTCCACTGTCAGGCTGCACCGGAGCATTTACGGGTTCACAGCATGAAGATCACCCTGCAGACTTATGAGACTCCCTAAGTAACCCTGATCTGCACCAAACAGATCCTCTGAGCTCGCTGCTGTCAGACAGACTGGGAAGGAACTTGTGAGGGAAAGAGTCTAATTTAAATGTTAGCAGCTGTTGTTATTTCAGAGCTGCAGACTTCATGATTTTGCCTAAATGTCTGTGCTCAGGCATGGAAACACTTTGTAAAAGCTGGATAATATCTGCACGGCCCCTGGTGCACTGGGGGCCACAGGAGCAGCCCATGGGGAGTAAGGCTCATGGGGCAGAAGGGGGATGCAGACAGAACTCGCGTTGCTGGGTGCTGTGGCCTGAGCATCCCTCTTCCTCCCCAGAAGCCAAACCTGCCCTCATCCATCCCAGACACTTTCCTATTGCTGTGATACTGAGCTGGTCTGTGCAGGAAACACTCTGAGTTAAATGTGCTTCTGATTGATTTTTGCCAGCATCTGTCTGAATGACAGAGCTGCTTTATTTACCCCACTGCTGGAGCCTTTGCTCCAGTACAGCTCAGCCTGGTTTATTTATTAAGCATCTCATTGGGTCCATGAAGGGTCCTGCAGGGTTCCTGTGCCTGTTCATCCCACGTTTCCTGTGTCACTACACCTGCACTCATTGTTGGTGATGAAAAGGGATGCAGCATCCTCGGTGTGCTACAGCCAATTGAAAAACCAGAGCTCCCAGTCGTGGCTTCCAAGGGCTGCCCGAGCTCTTATTTATAACACAGCTTTTGAGGGGGAGAAAATAATCTGGGGTGGATATACAGCCCTTACTGCTTCTGTTCTTTATCAAAACTGCATCTAAGCAGCCAAGTGCCAACCATTAGCTGCTCTGGGGAGCAGGAATTGTTCAGATAGCCGCCTGAGGCAGGAGGCAGAGGGAGCTTTCTGTTTCAAGCCAGAAACCTCATTTATTGCACCAGAGGACCCTGGTTTGGGCTTTGCCATGATCTGTGTGCTCCCTCTGGCAGTGGGGTCCCCTGCAGACCTTGGCCTGGGAGGACAGAGGATGATGCTCTGGGAGGCATGGCTGGGCTCTCTGCGGGGTGCTGCCCCATCTCCTTCACGTGTCTGGAAGCAGGAATGGCTTGGGAGTGGCTCTGGAGCAGCACTCTTCTAGAGCAGCTCTCTTCTGGGCTCCATTTAGAGGAGCCAGCACACGCCCTGAGTTATGTGTGACCAACACCAAGTCAGCTGGGAGCAGCTCGGAGTGTCTGTGAGTGGGTAACAACCGCAGCGACGCCGTGTGTGATTGCTGAAGTGCCTGAACCTCTGACAGGGTAGATCAGTTCTGCACAGAGCCTGTCGCAGGAGGGGAGCACACCTTCAGCACGTGGGGCCTTTCCCAGCCACCAGCTGATGCCTGTGCCTCGGGTGGCTGCTTGGTGAAGCAATGAGGGGGACACTGGCACGTGAGCACCCATAACCCGGCAGCGGAGGAGCCTGAGGATGGAGCCCTGTGTGTGCCCGAGCCCCTTCGATGGGGATGCTGGTGGGAGCTCACCCTCCCTGGAGCCGGTCGGACGGGGCACGTGTGTGTAAACGTGCACACACACACACACACACACACACACACACTCGTACTCAGTGGCATCCCCACCAAGCCCCCGGCAGCCTCGCTGACAGCCCGTGGCTCCAGGAGGTGTGTGCAGGGAAGCAGCTGCCATTTCCTCCTCTGTACGTGGTGTGATTTCGTGTCCCCACCGAGCTCATTAGTCCCTCACACCACAGAAACTATGAAGGCAGCGATGAAACGGTCTGTGCCCTGACCCAGCCGTGCCTGGCTCAGCCCCTGGTACGAGCGGGCTGTGGGCAGCAGCAAAGAGAGGTCTGGGGGTGCTGAGGAAGGTGGGGGGGCCCATGGCATCCCTGAAGACATGTATGACAAACACATTGACTTTTGTCTCTGGTCCCATATGAGCCTCTGTGTGACCCCTTCTGAGCACCCAGCAGCGGGTGCCACCAGACACCCCCAGCCCGGGGCAGGGGATGCGGTTGGACAGAGTGCAGAAGGGCTCCTGCCTCTGAGTTTCTGAGCTTGGAGCCTGAGGCTGCTCTGCAGGTGCCTGAGGCTTCGAAGGAAGCGAAGGAGAAGGGATTTCCACCCCTGCTGCTGCTGCTGCTTGCTCCTGCTCCCCTCCCCCAGCACACAGAGGCTGAGCTGCCACAGGATTTTCCCTGGACATCCAGCAGCACCCTGGGACTTTCCTTTTCAGGTTGCATTTCACTTTGTACATGATCTTCCATGCTGTAGGACAGCAAGAAGGGGACTGTGCCAGCGGCAAAGCTGGGGGCTCTCCAGAAGGAGAAATCCTGGGGCACTCGCTGTCTGCTACAACAGAAGGATGCTGCAAATCAGTCAAGATGCTTCACCCCAGGTGGCTGTCGAGGTGCACAAAGGAGGAGGAGAGAGGAGACAGGGAAGATCAGAGCACATCATCTCTCTGTGTTTTGCTGCTCTGCTTGATCTGCACTTCAGACTCTCCCATTGCCTATGTGTGGGGTTGCAATACACCTCAGGAGAAACTGGGTAGAGATACACTATTGGCTATTTCAGATGCGGTGTGTCATCTAGCAGGCTGTATATATCACAGGGAACACAGGGACCGCTCAGTCTCTGAGCAAAGCTGCTGCGGTGCACAGCTCAGAGATACTTTAAGGATGGAAGGGAAAGAGAACGGCAGCCCTTGCTTTTCTGATGCTGACAGGCTCTGAAAATGTCTGGGAAACAGAGACCTGATGGATGAAGGACTATATGGCAAAGCAGTAAGGCAGATTTCCAAGGAGAAATTGTGGGAGAGAGGCAGAACAGTGCCAGAAAGGCACTAGGATTTCTTCCTGGGCATAGAGAGAATGTGTTTGGGGATTTCTGATACTCCAGCATCCGAATCAGCTCCTATACATAGGACCTATGGGACTGAAAAAGGACAGCAGCTAGAGAGTCCCCAGGGCGAAGGTCTCATGTAACCAGCACAGGAAGGATCCTTTTATCAACTCTTTTACGTCATTTACAACCATGGGGCTGCAAACATGTGTGTCCCCACCTGCAACCACCACCTTCAGCACCTGAGCTGCCGGGACGGAGGGCAGAGCACGGCGCTGGCGCTTCGCTCCCCGAGCCATGAGCAGGCACACGTGGTTTCCTTTGCAGTACATCTCCAAGCCATTCTGGAGAGCAGAGACTCACAACGCCACCAACTTCTCTGCACTGTACAGCTTCCCCAACCAGTCCTTCTTCCACAGTGATCTGGACCTGGAGGACCTGGGGGACTTTGACAGTGGGACCAAGTACGAGGGTGAGTCGCAGAGCCGGACGGTGCAGGCGCTGCTGATAGTCGCCTACTCCGTGATCATCTGCATCTCGCTCTTCGGCAACACCCTGGTGTGCCACGTGGTGATCAAGAACAAGAGGATGCACTCTGCCACCAGCCTCTTCATCGTCAACCTGGCCGTGGCTGACGTGATGATCACGGTCCTGAACACCCCCTTCACACTGGTGAGCATCTGCCTGGGCTGTGTGTGTGCTGTGTGTGTGCTGTGTGGCAGCTGTGTACAGCCACACCAAACAGCTGGCAGCAGGGTAACAGGGGAGCTTCCATTCGGCTCCCACCCCTCTCCTTTTGCCTCTGGGACAAGCTGCACCCATGCCCCCCCAGCCCCTTCCCTGACACCCCTCGCATGCAGGCAGGGCTGGGTGAGCAAAGGGCCATGCGTGCCCCCACCCCATGGTCCCCTCGGGAGGCATTGCTCCCCACAGCTTTCCTCCCTGCCCCAAGACAGCAGCAAGGTGCAGACAGCAAAGCCATCAGCCTTGAGGGGAGGGAAGCAGGGGAAGGAGGGACGAGTTTGGTGATGAAGTGCTGATTTCCTGCAGCAGCGATGGGAGCGGGGCAGCCCTCCTGATGGTGACCTGGGGAAAGCTGCTCGGTCTGTGCTGAGCCCCGTCCACTGGCACACCACTAACTCGGGCTGCAAACAGGGGCTGGTGCCCCTTGTGTGTTATTAAATAACACAAGGTGCAAAGAAACTTTGAAGGAATGAGCTGGGAAGAATGAAAGGGATTCATTTCTTGCCCCCTGTCACAGTCTATGAAGAACACATGAGCAGGACTCTGTAGCTGGGACGGCTGACCCCGACACAGCCCAGTCCCGCTGCCCCGTCCTTGCCCCGAGCTGTTCTGCCTGCCAGCGCCCGTTCCCGAATTATCCGTTTAATTCACCCTTTCTGAAGTGTTTCCTGTTTCTCTGGTGGGATGTCTGTGCCTTGGTCCCACGGGGTTTGCATCCCGTGACCTGTTCGGGGAAGGATAATGCCCTCTTGTGTGCTCAGCAGCAACAGCAGCGAGTGGTGAAACCCCGCGCTGGCTCTTCGGAAGGAGCTTCACATCCCTCCAGAGACTCAGCGCTCGCTGCGCATTCAGGGATGGACCCATCGCTACCAGAGCGGTCTCTGTATGGAAATTAATTAGTTTCATTCGAAACAGATTGGCTGGTCTTGGCTAATGATGCTGTGCGGACAGATGTTTCGTACTAAATGTGCTTTAGTTCCAATTAGCTTAATCTGCTTCCAGAATGAGTTACATTAACTTGGAATAAATATTCTGCAGTTAGGAGTAATGAGGGAGCGAGGCAACCACCGTGGTTTGGAATAATCTCCTCAGCAGGAAAGCCACAATAAGCAACAGCTCTGTGGGAATGTGTAAGGAATGCTGGGCTGCCCCGCACGGCCCCCTCGGGGGGCTTTAACCCCCTCCCACCCCACCCAGCTCGGCAGGGATGCTCCACAGACGGCAGTCCCCAGCTCAGAGGGGTTATCTTGTACTTCTGTGGTCTTGTCTTTCATTAACTGATCTCAGTAAGTTTTGAACCCAGGCAGCCTTCAGCATCCACAGATCCCAAGGTCCAGCTGTTCTGAAGGAGGCAAGACACCAGATCTCCCTGCGGAGTCTCCTCAGGGAGCCAGGCTGGGACCCCCCTGCCCTTCCCAGCAGGGCCATGTCACAAGTACACACACACACACGTGCACACATGTGTGCGTTGCACGGCTCAGGCAATGCAGCAGGATAAATCTCACCTCTCCGTGGTCGCTGTCTCCCCAGTAAACCCAGTCTAATGCACCCACAAAACACAGGGAAGCCGTATCGGCAGATTTCTTCCCACCGTGCCTGGGGGAGCCTATCTGCTGCTCTTCAGGTACTGGGCACTGTTTTAACCCCCTTTTGCCTGTCCTTCAGGTGCGGTTTGTGAGCAGCACCTGGGTTTTTGGGAAGCTGATGTGCCACGTGAGCCGGTTCGTGCAGTACTGCTCTGTGCACGTGTCTGTGCTGACCCTGGCTGCCATCGCTCTGGATCGCCATCAGGTATGGGACACCCGTCACCCCCGTGTCTGCTGGAACACAATGGGCTGAGCACACAGCTGCTTCTCCCTCGACTCAGTACTGGGAAACCAGCCTTGTCCTGGGAATCAGGGAAGGGGGAGGGTTTGGGCTTGCATGGTGGCAGACAGGAACCCGTGGGGCTTTTTTTTTTTGCAGCAAGGGTGGTCAGAGGCTGGAGCAGACTGGAGCAGGCTGCCCAGGGAGGCTGCAGAGTCTCTGCCCTGGGAGAAACTCAAAGCCCAATCAGGAGTAATCCCGAGCATCCCGCTCCAGCTCTGCTCTGCATGGGGACAGGACCAGACCATCTCTGGGGGTCCCAGCCCAGCTCAGCCTCCCTGGGCTGTGCAGCCCTGACAGCGTGGTGGGGACAGATCCCAAAGCACGAATGCCAGCACTGGTATCTCAGCATTTGTGCAGGAAGAGTCTCACAGTTTCCAGGCTTGCCCCGTTACCACACAGGGACTGGTACAGGACTGGAGGTAGTGAGAACATCCAGTTCCCGGTGAGAAATTCTCCCCTCCCCCTCCCGCCCTGGTACTTTTTTGGCCAATACCAGCCAGGAGGACAGGAGGATGCAAACCCAAGGGCTTCCCTGGAGTGTAATGCAGGGTGCAGTTTTTGCTGAAGCTGACAGACACTGAGCACTGGTGGGGTGGACCCTTGGACCCCGCAAGGTGTGTGCTGGGCAGACAACATTTTAGTCGTGGTGCTGGAGTCACAGAAGTGGCTGCTGCTGAAAAGCAGCTCCAGGTGACAAATGACAGGCTAGGTGAAGCTCAAAACTAGAAGAGATTCCACCCAACCATCTGGGACGTGCTCCATGGGGTGTCAGGAAGTCATGGTGACAGCCAGAGCATCCACCAGCCTTTCCTGGTGTTTTTCCCCCAGAGAGCTCAGGGGTCTGTCACTCCATGTGCAACGCTGCAGCTCCTGAGAGAGTAATGTTTTGGTAATGATTCATTTAATCAGTGGACTTGGGGATCATTGCAAGGCACGGCTATGTATCAGTAAGTGTTTGTTTAATTGGGGGCATAATACCTGCCTTTAAATCCTGCAGAGTAGGGATTAGCTGGTGTGGCCCAAGGAGGTAAAAATAGAAGGAGATGTCACTGAGCATGGAGGAATCAGCACTCGCCTGTAAAAGTACCGTTAGTGCTGAGAGACACTGGAGCAGAGCTGCTCCAGGGTGGTTGTAGAAGCTTCATTAAGTAGATATTTATAACGAGACTAGAAAAGACATGCATAAAATACCAGAGGCTTCCTCAGCCAAGAGATCGTTTGGGTGACATAATAGATCTTTAATTGTTCTTTCCTTGCCTCATATAATCATCCATGGTGTGTGTGTGGCTCAGTGGATACCGAACCACCACGATCCCCGAGGTGAAGCCGATGCTGGTTCTCTGCTCGGGGCCCACAGCACCACTTTGTACTCGCAGGACCCCTGCCCTTCCCTTGGCCCCTGCAGCCCAGGACTCTGCCTTCCACACCAGAGGGATGGAGAGCTGCTGCAGCTCTTCCAGCGGCAGCGTGAGGCTGAGTGACCAAGACGTGGTCTGCTGGCATAGCTGCCCTCAGCAGCGCACACACACACACAGCACACGGTGCTGTAGCCAGCACGGCGCAGGGCAAACCGTGAGCACAAAGGAGACTGTGCCTCAAGGCTCCTTCACCAGGGCTCTCCAGCAGCCTGTGAATCCATCTGGCATGTCCACTGAATGCCAAACATGGACGTGGGTAACACCAGATGCGCTTGTTTCTGACACCTGCAGCTTGTGTCTGTCAGTCGAAGGGGCTGGAAATCCTCAGAGTGGGTTCTTCTCCCCAGGTTATCATGCACCCTCTGAAGCCACGCATGTCCATGGTGAAAGGAGGGATTTGCATCGTTGTCATCTGGGTTATGGCCAGCTGCTTCTCACTGCCTCATGCCATTTATCAGACCCTGACGAGATTTTACATCGGGTAAGACGTTTGCACTCTATTTATTTATTTAATATTATTTAATAGTACACAGCTTAACCAAAGCCCCACAGGCTCTAAGGCATCTCCCCATCTGTGCTGCTGACAAAGGGTGGTGACAGGAGGAAGGAAGTCTTCCTTCTTTGTGGCCAGGCAGGGTGTCTCTCTCAGAAGGGCAGTGAGAATCACCAGCATGGCTTTCAGGCCTGTCTGTTAGTTGATTTTTGGCTCAGGGGTTCTGCCCTAAGTTTCCACCAGGCACAGGAGAGAGGTGCTCCTCTTTATTAGGGGGCACGGGTGTCAGTAAGGATTGTTCTTGTCTTTTCCTGGAGATGTGTTTAACATCTTTGCTGGGGCCAAAGGTCAAAGGTAAAGCAAGCTTCTCTATTGAAAGCAGCACTGGCCTGTGTTGTGGAATGAGTTCTGCACCTCTGCTGAAACTGGGACCATCGGATGCTGGTTCTCCAGGCACAGCATGCCTCTGGCAGTGCCACTGACAGCTGTTTCTCTCTTTGATCTTCAGGAACAGAACGATACGAATGGTCTGTCTCCCCAGCTTCCCTCCTCCTGCTGACCTTTTCTGGAAGTATCTGGACTTGACTACCTTCGTTCTCTTGTATGTCCTGCCCTTGCTTGTGATCTCCATCACATACACCATGGTGGCCAAGAAGCTCTGGCTGAGAAACGCCATCGGGGACCTCACCATGGAGCAGTACTATGCCCATCAGCGGAAAAAGAAGATGACGCTGAAGATGCTGATGGTGGTGGTGATCGTGTTTGCAGTGTGCTGGTTCCCCCTGAACTGCTACGTGGTGTTGATCTCCTGCAGAGCCATCCACAGCAGCAACGCGCTCTACTTTGCTTTCCACTGGTTCGCCATGAGCAGCACCTGCTACAACCCCTTCATCTACTGCTGGCTCAACGAGAGCTTCAGGTCCGAGCTCAAGTCCCTGCTCTGTGTGTGCCGGCGACGGGGTGCAGCCCCGGGACACGCTCTGCAGGCCATCTCCCCCCCTTTCAGGCATGCCTGGGTTGAGAACTGCCATTACACAAGGGGCAGCGCCTGCCAGAAGGCAAGGGCATCCTCCCAGGGCAACTCTGCCAAGACCGACATCTCCAGCGTGCAGCCAATTGTGGCAGAGAGCTGAACCCTGGGTCTGATGGCTGGGCAGTGCCCTGTCAGACTGGGGAACCTGGGAAAAGGGGAGTTGGAGAGACTGCTGGACACTGTACTGTCCCACCTTCTGCCCAGAGCAGCTAACCTCAGCGTCTGACTGGGCTCTAAGGGACCTCATCCAGTCCGGATTTCAAAACACTCCAGGGATGGACTACCTGCCCCTGGGGTCTGAGTGAGGGGCACTGATGGAAATCCTGTACCAGCACACAGCATCTGTCACAGCCTGAGCGAGTAAGGGATGCTGATGGCACCCACGCCAACTGGTGCTCGCTGGTTTGAAGCAGATGGCTGTTCATCCTTACAGAAACACTGTACCAATTCCTTCTTTTTAGTATTTGTAATTTGCTTGAGACAAGGAATATTTACAGCCCTTCTCACGTTTACACTCACAGCACCTCAGCCCCTTCCTCCACTGTTCAGAGCCAGCACAGCTCTGCCCATCCATGCCCAGATGTGCTCCTCGCTGTGTGAGTGCTGCCATCTGCGGTCAGGACAAGGATTGGGGGAGTGAGCACTGCCCGAGGGAGAACCCCCTCCCCCGAAAGCACGCACCCCATCACTGTGCTGGGATGGACCGAACGCCTGCTCACCTCCAGTCACCCAGCGACCAGAAATGGCTCCAGAGGAACTTTTCCTTCTCTGCACTTGCTGTCCCATGTATTTCTGTTATCTACACAGGAGATACTAACTTGTAAGCCAAACATTGGCAGTCAAAATCCCTTTATGAGGCTTGTACCTCATTCTGAGGCCAGCTTGAGTCTAACAGCACCGCGTCCACTGGTCCCAGCTCGTTAGGCTGGTTGGCTCCAGGGCAGCTCCCCAGGCTGGATGGCAGTGGCCTGTTGGGTACACCCTGAGGAGGCTGATGGGGACTGATGGGCTTCAGAGACCAACTGCCCAAAGCGGGGCGGTCGGCGGCAGGCCAGGGCTGGGCACTGGGCTGTGACCAGCTTCTCCAGTGCCAGGAGCACAGGCTCACCGTGTGCACACAAACCAGGGACTTGTTCTGAGGGAGCAGCAGAGTCAGGTAAGGGCTTGAAGGGCCACACAGATACGCTGCACAAACGTGGCTCTTTACCTGTTCCACAAAAGGTGAGATGGGTAAGGGTAAACCCGGTGTGCAGGCAGAGTCTGGTGTATATACAGTGCCAGGATGTGTCTGCAGACGAGGGATGTTGGCCCATAGGTACCTGTTCTGCTGATACATGCCGGGCTTCCTTAGTGTCTCTGGCCTCTCCCTCCACACTGTTTCACGTCATTTCCTAAGAAAACTGTAACTTGCCATGTTTTGATGTGGTTGACCGATGTTTCTTTAAAGTCTGAATTATTTTCAGTTTCAATAACATTTTATTTTTTACCAGTGTAAAAATGAGCTCTGTCCTTCGTGGTGTCTGTCTGTCTGTCTGTCCTGGAGGCAACTGTCTGGCAGCCACAGAGCAGGACCCACTGCTCTGCCCGACGTGGAACTCGCAGTGTAACTCTGAGAGTCAGGAATGGAGCTGCAGCTTTAAAAACTAGAAGACAGGAGATAGAAAAAGTCTGACTAGCAAGAGAGCCCCCTCATAGCCCTTTATGCATCCCCCTGCTTAGTAAAACCAAGCATCTGATAATGTTCCACGACAGTTCCCTCAGATACTGGTACCCGTGTTCCTGCTGGGTGCTTTGGGCAGCATTTATCCCACTCCAAGCAGCGGCCCCACATGTGTCAGGGAACAGCTGGGATTCCTCGGCACGGGGCACGCGTGGGCGCTCGGTGCCGGCACAGCCGGTGCCGGCAGCTGCCTGTCTGAGGGGGGTGGCCCATCATCTCGCAGCGGGGGGCAGCCCTGGCATCTCAGAGCTGGATTGGGAGGAGCAGTCAGAGGTATCCGGCGGGAGCGTGGGGCAAACTCCGGACTATTGGCCATGAAAACTCACCAAAGCTGCACTTTTCCTCTCAAAGAATAACCAGTTTCCTTTTCTGTGTGCATTCAGTGCCAGCTCAGCCTTCCCCATGGCGAAGGATTTATCCTCAAAAGGCAGCGAAAGGAAACGATTTTCACCTTCCTATGCAAGATAACAGGGACTGTGCTTCCACAGCTCGGCGCTTCCCCCGGGGACCGGCCGCTCGCTACGGCCGCAGGTCTGGGTGATGACTGTTTACATTTGGAAATCGAGATGCTTGGACAGGTACAAAACTGCTGGTGTGTCACCTGAGGACGTGTTTGCATCTAAAAAATGTGTAGCACAGACCTTGCTTCTTCCCCAGATAACTGGGGGTGGGAGGCAGAACACTGGCCGTGAGGAGCCGAGACCTCGCGTGGCTCGAGACACTTCCAACACGGATGCTCCAGCACAGGCCCCCCTCTCCCCCAAACACAGGGGCTCATCCCCACCCTACACCTGTGGGAATCGCTCTGCAGAGGGATGTGCTCAGGCAGGAAATGGAATTGGGGAAGCCCCCGAGACTCAGGTGGCTTCTCTGATTCACCTGCAGGAACTGTGTTCAGCAGACCTGTTCCGGTGGGGTGACTGTGCCAGTGCTAGTCCAGGGGATAAGAGCAGAGCCAATGGGAGCCAGTACAGGAGAGGTCGGAGTCTCTTGGTTTAGGTTACCAGGAAATAGCAGCATTTACCAGTAAATAGCATGCCTGACAGCACGACCAAGGTGGGGGTTTTCTATCTGGAAAACTCAGCATTCACACCACTGGGAATGGTGTTTCCATATGGAAACTGTCTAGAGGGTTTCTGTAAACAAGGTGTCTCTTGCTAAAAAAGCCAGCTGCAAAGCCAGGTACAACAGTGTTGAGTGAGCTGGTGAAACATCCCCTCCTTCGGATGCTGTTCTTGTTGCACTGGGACAGTTCGGTGTCCATGGTTTGCATGGGTATCCCAGCGCCCTCACAGAGACCTGCTGCAACTCATTACTCTGAACAAATAAACTGAACAGTCTGTCCCTGAAGCTCATCATTTTCAGGGGATGGCAAGCTGGGTACGGCTGCCTTTGCAGGGAGGGGTGGGCAGTGCACACCAAGGTCAGATGCACAGCCGGCCTGGGTGACGGTGACAGGCGTGCAGGGGTGTCCCTGCCCTGGCACTGTTTCTCTAAGGGGCAGTTTGCTTGCAGGTGCTGGCTCCCGAGCTGATCCTCAGGAGTCTGCAAGCTGCCTTCACCAGAAACAGTGCTTCCCTGGGGTTCTGTAGGAGCACTCCTTGCTGTAAAAGCCTGGCAGCCTTCGCCCTCACCGTGCACAGCCTTCGGCTGGATGCTCTTGCTCTAAACGGGCTCTGTCAGAATCTCTGTGGGGTTGTACTATGAGAAGATTTGATTCACCAACGTATTTTGGGGGCTGGTAACAGCCAAATAACATCTGGCTCAGGACCTTCTGTCTCCCGTGGGAACTCCTTCCCCCCTGCCCCACAGATCCCTCC
>VZTU01024281.1:31069-54956 GCA_013400835.1 Zapornia atra | reverse complement strand
TGGCAGCGACAGGACAAGGGGCAGCGGGTGCAGCTGGAGCAGAGGCAGCTCCATGGGAATGTCAGGAGGAACCCTGTCCCTGTGAGGGTGACAGAGCCCTGGGACAGGCTGCCCAGAGAGCCTGGGGAGTCTCCTGCTCTGCAGACATCCAAACCCACGCGGATATGGGATTCAGTCTGGGTGATCCTGCTCTGGCAGAGGGTGGGACTGGATGATCTCTCCAGGTCCCCTCTGGCTCCTCACGCCCTGTGATTCTGTGACCCTCAGCTGGAGCGTGTTCAGCGGGATCGGGTGGTGCTGGCGGAGGTTGGACAGGGTGAGACTGAGAGGTCAGGCCAAACGTGGAGCATCTTCCACCCACAGCAGGACGCAGAACCGGGATGGGCAGAGAGTTGGCCTGGTGCAACCCCCACCCCGGTGCAGGGGCTGACTGCAGCCATCCCCCGAGGGCTCACATGAGAGCAGACCCCCCGGCCAGGTGCATCATTCACTGCAAACACCCCTGTCCCCTAAACCGTGACCCGAGAGGGGCAACTATTGCCAGGCTGCTCGGGCAGCAGAAAGCAGGACGAAGGCTTTTATACATACAGCCCTCACTGAACGTCTGGTTTCCAGTGGTGCTGTAGTGGGGTGAGTGATGAGGGATCTCTGGGAGAACCTGAGAAGTCATACTGAAATAACTTGAGATTGAGAAACCAACGTGAACTTGGGCACCAACTGGGAGCACTTTAGCCACCCGCCCCAGGAGATGAGATTACTGGTGTGTGACTATTTCAGAGCGTGTCCCTGGAAGCCCACCTGCACGTCAGGACACCCGAGGGACACACCGGACGCCCATCCTTTTTCAGGGATGTGCCTCAGCTCCAATCAGCTGTTGCTAAGGCCAGTGCTGTACTTCTGGAGCTCTGCCTGCCGCCTTGGCAGCGCTCTCCTGGGCCTCAGGCACAGCACACATCTGAGGAGTGCTGTATCTCAGCAGAGAGAACACAGTACAATACATATGATAAGGCAGCCCAGCGTCGAGCCCCTAACGCAGCCCAGCTGGATAACGGCACCGAGTCCTGAGTTCCCAGAAGTGACAGCACAGATCAGCAAAGGAAGCAGAGCAATTATGTTCAGAACACTTCGCTGACAGATCTTAACCAGCCAGCCTGGCAGAGAGGACCTTGGCAGAGGCTTTTGTACTCGCAGCCATAAAGGACAATCAATAGAAAAGTTTAACTTCCTGGACCTGTGCTGAATACCAAGTTAGAGAAAGAGCACCTCATTATTATCCTGCTTTTCACAAGGAAGCCGTGGGCAGAGGAAATGTGACTCACTACAAACACTGGGATAAAAAGGCTCTGTGCACATGAACAAGCCGAGCACTTGCACGTAAGCTCCGCTGAGTGCCACTGTCCCATCCTCAATGAGTCTCAGGACAGTTCAGGATCCACTCCAAAAGTTTGTCACTGTGCAAACGACTAAAAATAGGTCTTGACGGCTGAATTGTGATGGCCAGCCACAGCACAGAGTGGCCAGGCACCGACAGACTGAGCTGAGAACTTGGGGCTCTTTGAAAGAGACAGGGTAGGCGACAAACTTCCCCTGAAGTTGAACCGAATGTTTATGGTATCAGTTTCCCTTCTCTGACACAATGTCTCCAGCTGGTGATTTGTTAGTAATAACATTGCACCTGAATGTACACAAGAGCCCAGGGTTGGCAAACACTTGCCCTGGGGAACTCAAAACAGAGAGATGCATCCCACAGGTCTTCTCCCCTGTCATTTACACGTCTTCCTGAGTTCCCCTGCCTCTCTGAAGGCTGTTCCCAGCACCCTGCCGGCGTTCTTCTCCATGTCTGCTCACAAGTCAGCATCCTGCCTTTTGTCCTCTCTTCTCCTGAGCCCACTTCATTACTCCCAAAATGATGGGACTGGGTAATTTTGATATGGAAAAGGGGGTCTGTTTCCATGGGCTGACAGGGGAGAGGATGCCAACTTCAGGGTGCTATGGGGAAAGTGTCCCAAAAGGAGGCGTTGGCTTAATCTTGTGAAAACAATGTGAAAGGTGACAACCTTAAGAAGGCTGTGGAGGAATAAAAAAGTACTGTCCCTCTTTGTCATAGGAGTGAATGGACAATGCTGGGATACAGAGGTTGGACTGATTTGGGAGGGCTAGAATGAAGAGCAAGGGCATGAGGCTGTATGGGATGCGGGGGAAAGAGGCACGTGCCTCGCTGCAGCCTTCCTGCCTGCTCAGGGTCACGCCAGTAAAGCCCTGGAGAGATGGAGGAGTGAAGGCAGTGAGACTTGCCCACGGCGGCAGCGAGCCCGCTGTCATGGGGGGGAGTTCAGCCTGCTCTGACCCCAGGGGCCTGCAGCAGCTCCAGCGAGGCCCCCCACAGCAGAGGTGCTGGTTGAAAGAGTAACAACTCCACCAGAGACTTATGGGAACCAGAGCAGTCACAGTCCTTTCTGCCTGTTGCGTGTGGCAGGCCCTGGGCTGCAGGCCAGCAACCTCCTGCCAGGCTGCAGCCAGCATCACTCCACCTCCAAGGAGAAGCTTTCTTCCCTGTGCTGCTGCAGCCCGGACCATGCCAGCTCCCTGATGTGCTGCCCCTCAGCCTTCATGCAGGGCTGCTGCCTCCGGGCTGGTTTTCTGGGTTTCCAGCTGTGGGATCAGGTCTTTCTGTTCATCCTTTGGGGAGTGCTTCCTTCTTGTTACACAGACACAAGTGGGAAGAAGGTTTCCTTTTGCATAAAAAGCGACAAGGCTTTAAACTAAAGCATGCTGAAGGGCAAGCCACACAGTTCTCCTGATGTATTTCTTCTTTTCTCTCCCCTCCTTTTTTCCCTTTTAGATAGAAATAACAATCAGAAGCATTATTAAAATTGATTTGGATCTGCCATCATCTGGAGCTGGAGTGACACTCCTGACAGCCGCCTTACCGCGCGCTGCCAGCTCCTGCTCTCCAGAGTTGTATGATTTGCAGTGTTTGTGCTTCCTCAAGGAGGTCATCAAAAAGTTGAAAGTTGGTAAATTCAGAAAAATATCAGCCAAACAAGATTACTCCCAGGCACTTCCCCAGGCTGCACTCCTTGTGTTTGGAGAGATGCTTCAGGGCTCGGAGCCTGAAGCTGGAGCTCTGCAGGAAGGAACAACTTTTCCCAAATCACAGTTGTTCCTCCTCTCTAGCCCACTCCAGAGTTAAAGTGGACTCCTGGGGAGAGAGACATCACCACTGAAGATTTTTTTTCCTGCATGAGATGGAGCTGATAGTTGCCCTACACATTGAAACATAGAAACACACACCCCCCGTGGGGTTTGGGCCGCTCACCTGTGCATGCAGCCAGGAGAAAGCACAGTGTCCTTGCTGTCGGGTGGGTGACGATGCATGAGGTGGCTAATTAGGGCTCACTGCTTGAAAAAATCGGACTGTTTTTCAAAGGATATATATGCTTTTAGGTTCTGAAGTGCTGGGAGCTGTCAGGATGTCAGAGGAGATAGAGGATGCTATTGAGTAATGTGAGAAGAGGCATGGGGGCTTGTGGAAGACAGCGACCCTGCCAGGTGTGATGGTGGTGGTGCCTGCCAGGTGTCTGTGTGTCCCTGAGCAAGCTGCAGCTCATCACCTCGTCACCTGGGGCTTATTTCTAGGAGCCTGCTCCCCTCAGTGCCTTTGGCTCCTCAGCATCCTGCTCTCCTCCTATGGCTCCCAGCAGATGGCTGGATCCATCGGGATCCGTCACATCCAGCTCCTGGAGAAGGGTAAGCTCGTTGCCACGATGTGGTTTGTTCTGGGGGGTGTGTGTGCCTCTTCCTGAGTTTCTGAAGTTGTTTTCTTGTGCTGTGGGACGTGTAATGATGAGCTTCCTTAAGACATTTAAGAGAATAGGTGGTGAGATACTAGCTTTGTTCTTCTGTCTCTTGTTGTTGTGATCTGTTCCAAAAGGTGTTTTGGGGAAGCACCCTTGATTTAGGCAGAGCAGGGCACTGAGGTGGCTGTCCACGTGCAACCAGCTAACAGAAGTTCAAGGACTGCTTCTCTTCCCCTGTGCCCCTGAGAGCTGATCTCAGATGTGTTCTGGGGAACTTCTCCTTGAGATTTGAGGTGTATTCAGTTTCTTGCTCCCTCTGCTCAGAGGAGCTGGCTCCCACCCTGGGGCTCAATGCTAGTGCTGGAAGCTGACACATCATTTTGTGGCTCCCCTCTTGAACAGATATCTTGCCCCAGAGTGTATGTTGTCTCCTGGAAGACTTCTTCAGTCTGTGTTTTAGACTCTGCTGCTTTGGATCCCGACCATGAGCTTGGTCACTGTTGGGATTAAATATGATTGTGCTTCTCTATGATTGGGCTTCCGGGCAGCAGCTCCCAGAGCAGGCACCCAGAAACGTGTGGTGTGTGGTACTTCAGCCCAGGAAGCCTGTGTGATGCACTAATATCCCTGGTAATTAGAGTGTGTGTCTAGAAATGTCGGTTCAATTTTCTTTGTGGTCTGAGACTTTTAAGTGAACTAAATCATCCTGTTCTCTCCCGTGATAACGAATGTCTGTCTGTTAACACGTGTTTTGCCCTCACTGCTGTGGCACCTTGTGTCTACTGCAAGAGAGTCACACAAGACTCTCAAAATATTTTATGGAGATTAGTTTCTATTAGGGAAGAGATTTATCCAGCAAAAGGAGTGAGCAATTGTCATAGAAAAAAGCTATTTTTTTTAAAGCTTAAAGTACAACCTAGCACCATCGATCTTAAGCTGGGAAAAAAAGGGGTGAAAAATATTTTCCAGCAGCATCTCAAAAAAACCCTCCTATTTTGTAACGTTTTCCTACTGCAGACCAGTGACTTTCTGCTTGAAAGCCTTCTGTACAGGGATCTGCTGCTGCTCTTGGCAGAGAGCTCACTGGTGTGTTTCTTTGATCAGGACACAGGCACCAAAGCGGGTGAACCACACTGAGCTGTCCTTTTCCTCCCTGTCCCTGCTCTGGCTGCCTGGGCTCCCCTCCAGCTCTGGGTTGGAGCCCCCTGTATCCTCATGCAGCTCAGCCCACCAGCCTTGGCTCCCAGCCTTCCTCCTTAGCTTGGCCAGCCCGTGATGAAAAGCTCTTCAGATGGGCCTTGTTGCTGCTCCGCAGGCCGCTTCCCTGGGGGGGTCTCTTCCTCTGACGCTGCTGGCAGGTGCTTGTCCCTTCTAGCTGTTGCCTGGGCATTCTAAAGGCTCTGTCTGCACTGCAACGTGGCTGGTTGATTTTGAAGCATCCAGACTTTATCTTAACACTGCTGCTAACGAGCGTGCCGGCCTCATGAGAGTGTGATCTCCTTTTGCACCCTCACAGCACTGGCCACAGAGGATAGACAGGCCTGGAAGGTGAAGTGTGGACTCGCTGGGGCAGAGGAACTGTACAACAGGGCTGGTGGTTTGCTAGCCCTGTGAAGTTGTGGGGGTATTCCCCTGGGCTTTTATTACTGACTTCAAAGACTATTGAAAAAAAATCTCTGAGCTCTGATCAGGGCCTTAAAAACACCAACCAAGCTTCTCCTGGGCTCTGGGATCAGGGAGGAGGATTCACCTTCCTGCAAGTGTCACTGGGCATTGGATGCTCTGCTCTGCTTGGGGCCTTTCAGGAGAGGTGCTACAGCTGTATCCAGCCACCATCTGAAATCCTGTCTGTGCTGATGGTCAGTGGTGGAACATAGGCCAAGAGAAGACTTACTTTCCCTTGTCAATGTATTTTACAGATTTTCCAGTCATTAAGTTCTGCTATGAAGTAGTTAATGGTATGAAGCAACAAGAAGCAGTGATGGGGCTGTGCTGTCTTCAAACCCCTGGGCAGATGGGTGAGTCTGTGGCCAGTACTGACTATGAGCCTCTCAAATCTTGCCTAGCTCCTCAAATAACTGATCCCTAACCAAGACTCCAGTACAGAAAGGGGGTCTCATTAGAGGAGAATGGGTTAAAGAAGGTTGGAGAGACTCCTAGAAGACAGAAAAAGGTTTTCTGGGAAGATGGGTTTTACCTGGAAGAGTTTAAAAAAAGCTGTTCCAGAGAAGTGTATGCTTCAGCTTGTCTGAGCTGAGCCAGCATCAGGGTGGCATGAAGCCTGTGAGGAATAAATAGCAATGATGCTGTGAGTAGGCAATCAGTTACAAGCCATCAGCATTCCTCTGCTACTGTGTCATAAGGGGAGCAGAGCATCTGGGCAGCATCATTCCTGAAAAGGCCTAGCATCTGCCAGGGTGGGCAGAAAGCATGGCTTTGGGAGCCTTTGAGACCAGGGCTGGACCTGTCCCTGTACTCTGGGTCAACTGTGAAGCTGTGTCAGTGTCTCATTCCACAAAGCCAGAGAGCAAGGTTCACCACCTCTGGTGAAAATGTGTGTACAGACATGAATAGATGGGTCTTGCTTGAAATGTAAACCCCCCTCATGGATACTGAATGTGGAGGGAAAAGTGCTTCTGCCTTCTCAGAAACTGGTGGGCTTAGCCCAGAAATGCATTTGGTCTGAGCTCTGAGGAGCTGTGATCACATCTTGGCGGCTGTTGCAGTCACCACCCTCCCACCAGCCTTGAAGCTGGAACTAATGTTTGCTGAGCTGACACTTGTGGGACTTCTTGTGCAGCCAGACCCAGAGGCTCGCTTGGGTTGGGGATAACCAGGTCTCTGTTCCTAGAAGCAGAGACACGAGCCCCAAGCCCTGTGCAGGGAACGTGTTTCTCAGCAGCTCAGCTGAGGTTAACGGCTACTGGTGCTGCTCACCAGGAAATCACTGCTTGCAGGGAACACAAGCAGGACAGGCTCATGGCTGATCCAAGGACGTGTTTAAGTAGTGGAGGAGTTAAATCCTGGTGGGACAGCAGGGGCCAGTAGGATACAGCTCATGCACAGGCTTGGAGGCTGCGTGGTAACGGGTAAGATGCCGTCAACCGGAGCCCTGCTCCACCCCCGCTCTGAACTGCTCACGTTCTGGCACAGGACCCTTCCCACTCCCTTCTCCAGCCAGGAAAAACTCTGACAGGCACAGGCTTAGTTGGCTTTGCATATTTCTAGGTCTGGAAGCCTTGTGAGCTTTGAGGTGGCTTCCCCACCATGGCACCCGCGGCTGGTGGGACCATCTCTGCTGCTTCCTTCTCCCTCCTTTTCTCCTCTGGAGATGCTGAACGAGCTGTCTGGGGCAGGAGGGTGCAGCGTTCCCTTGCTGTGATTAATGGGCAGTGTGCTCAGAGCTAATAAGTGAGATGAGTCTTTAAAATAACACTCATCAAAGGGAAGAGCTGCTTGCTTGCTAATTTATGAGGGAGAGTCGCTCCCCTCCCACTGTGGGCTGATAATCCGGAACTGACTCACTGACTAAAATTGTTTAAACCATCGTATTCCTGAAGTATTACATTTCAGGTCGGGTCTTAAAGGGCCAGTAGCACAACTGGCTGACACCCTCACCCCTGTGCCACCACCAGTCTTGGGGGAATCTTGCAGCAGCCGGAGCCACCTCAAGAAGCTCTAGCCCTCGAAGGTGCCTCTGGTTGCTCCTAAGGATCGCTGGTTCCTCTGTTCTCCCTGGGAAGCCATGTGCTTTGAAAGAGGCAGCGTGTGTAGGAAGCTGGCAATTTGGATGGGACACAGAGGAGTTTCCTCCCAGCAGCCTTCTAAAAGGGATTGATCAGGCAAGCTCTGACAAGGCATGTCAGGTACCCCTGGGCAGAGCTGGAGTGGTCCCCACAGCTACGCCTGTACTGGGGCTGTGCAGTCGAATTGCTTGCTCAGCAAGGGGGAGGAAGCCTTTCCCCTCGGTGGGTAAATCTCCTCCTGAGCCTGAGGGGGCCTTGGCCTGCATGCCTCCCTCCCTGGAGAACACCCTGCCCACACTGAAAGACTGAAAGCTTTCTTCTGGGAAGCTCTTTTACTTCATCTCTATGTGGAAATGAAAGATCATCTAAGAAAGGATTAGCAACTCTGCAGTCTGGAGAACTAATCAACTTGGGTTCCAGCAGGGTCACCAAAATAGGAAGGTGCATTGGCTGCCAGCAGTGGGGCTGAGCAGATGTTCATGGCCCCATGAGCATCCCTGCCAGAGGCAGAGTGTTGCTGCTGCTCCCTGAGGGATACAGGATCTTGTGCAGGAGCATGTGTGGTACCAGACCTTGCCTGCTTTTCTGAACCCAGCTCCAGAGTCCCTGTTGTGGTTGTCCTAGTTTGGTGCCTGAGCACCTATCCAGGGAGAGAGGCTGGGCAAGTTCAGCAGTGATAAGAAGCATCCCTGTTTGATCAAAAGGGACCTTGAACTCTGCTGTGCATCCAGCTCTGTCTCTGATGTCTTTGGGCACAATCAGCAGCAGGAAAGACAGAAGGAAAGCATGGGGCTTCCAGGTGGGGCAATGCTTGTTGGTCTGAGCAGTCCTGTGCTGGCATGTGGACCGTGTGTCCCTGCAGCACTGCTGGCCATGCCCCTGGACCACCATGGCAGCAGGGCTGGGCTGGTGGCCTGGCTGTTCCAATGTGAACAAATCCTGTTGAAGCAGTCAAAGAATGCTCAGAAAAGTCAGGCTTTTGGTTTTTTTCCCCTTGGTCTTACTCAGCTTTCTGCAAATTGCTTAACAAAGCTGAAGTGACACCTGTGAATGATGTTTGGGTTTCTCCATAGCCTGGGAAGGGAGACCTGCTCCAACCCTGTCCTGCTGTTATTAATGCTATTTAAACTTTCACCTCCCCATGTGGAAAAAGCATTTCATGTCTTGAATGCTTCCCCTTGTCATGGTCCTAGTCATGCATGAGTCCTCGATGGTGGAGAAGTGTCAGGAGTGGTGCTCAGCCTTCAGCAATCAGTTACACACACGTGTGTTACAGCAGAGGTTCAGTGTCAGGCCTCAGGCTACAGGAAAACTCCTCTAATGGACACACTCCTTGGACAGTGAACACACACCCCAAGGAACAAGACACTGTAGAGAAATAAAGTGCCCTCCACAATAAAGTGAGAGAAACAGAAAAGGAACGTTCAGTGTCCTGGTTACCAGTGAGGAAACTGCCCCCCTCCCCAAGCCTCAGTAAATGTCTGAGGCATCGGTGACCTCGGTGTCCCCTGCTCTGGCTTTCGGCTGTTCTTGAGGAGCACAGCAGAATCAGGGTGTCTCTCAGCGATTGCACCTTGCTGACAGCTTGTCCAGAGCTCCACAAATACCCTTCCCAGCAGCTGCCTGAGTGGAGATGTGGGTTCTGGCAATGCCTGGCAGCCCAGAGAGGAGTTCCTGGTACATGTAGCATGGAAAAGGCTGCCCAGCGATTGCTGGGGAGAGGGATTGTTTGTTCAGTGTCAAGAGCTGTCTGCGCTGGGTGCAGCTCAGCCTGAGGGCTGGGAAGGAGCAAGGGGCTCTGAGCATCACGTGTCACTCGGCAGAGATAGCGCGGCTGAGAGCACCCTGCCTGCTGGGAAGGGAGAGGTAGAGATACGGGGGCGCTGGGGACAATGTTACTGCTTCACCCTGGCGTGGCACAGGGGCTCCTGTCGCTGTGCTCCCACGGGCACAGCCAGCCCTTGCCGCAGGCCAGGCTGCCGGCCCCGGGGGGTCACCGAGCAGACCCCTTGAGGGTGTGCTGCTGGGCAGCAGGGCCGGGAGGCAGCAGCTCCAGGTTCTAGTGCTCGATAAAAAGGTGGTGTGGAATAAACCAGCAGAGAGGGTGTCAGCAAAGCACAATGCAGGTCTCTGCATCCCAGGAAGGATGCCCTGCACCTGGGCTGTGGCGGAGAGGGGCGGGGGGGGCAGGACCTTGGTGTGCTCGCTCCTGCCTCCACACAGATTCTCCCTCTTTGCCCTCAGCGAATCACTTAATTTCTCCACTCTCTCCTTTCCACGAAATGAGGTTAATGATAGCAATTTCTCTGCTTCACAGGAGGGCTGGGCATGAATTAGCATTTGCCAAATAACCTGAGACATAAAAGGCATGATATTAATGTGGAATTAAATTGCTGCGGAAGAAATGCATTTCTAAAGCTGTCAAGAGCTGAGGAGGGAAATAGCTGGGCATGATGGGTCTAGACTGGGAGTACCTGATGCTGGCATGGTTTGGGAGTTCTTGTGACTGGTGCTGGGATGCCTGTGGGGACTCAGGGGGACTGTGGGGTTTGGGGAGCAGGTGCTGGTGGTGGCTGTCTGCAGAGTGCAGAAAAGCCTCAGTTTTGTCACTGGAAATGGAAAGGAGACCTGGTTAACAGCAAGGGTCCTGGTGAGGGCTTTTCTCTTTTCCTTTTTGCATTGTTAACATTAAACTTCAGGGCTTGAAGACAAACACTTGTGGCAGCAGACAAGCGATCTCCCGTGCTCTCTGCCCTCCAGCTAATGTGGAAAGCCCGCTCCAGCAATTATCCCTGTGCCAGCACTGGAGCAAGGAAGATAAATGAGGAATTTGGATAGTTGGACTGGATTCGGTGCTTGTCAATAATTCCAGAGTAGTTCCTGAATTAGTCTGTTACAAATAATCTATTTTCACCATAATTGGGAGGACAAGAAGTTCTGGCAGGCGGTGCATGAGACATACAGGAGAAAATGATTAAAACAGAGCCAAAAATATCGCCATGCTAGAGCCATGAGTCAGATCCTGACCTTTCGAACACACACCACGGGCTGAGCTCATGTGGATGGGATCCCAGTGATCCAGGTGAGAGCACCCGGACAGCTCGGCACAGAGGGGCTGGGGCTGCCCCACAGGGACACCGGTGTGGAACGGTGTGAGGGGCTGGGGGGCATCACAGCCCTTCTCGTGGTCTGTGACCCCTCTGATTTTCCCAAGGGAAAGAACTGCCCCAGGATGTTGAGCCTCGTGGCTTTACGGGCAGTGTTCCCAAAGAGCTCCTTGCAAAGAACCTGTGTCCCCTGGTCACTGTGATTATAAACAGCAGTAAATTCCAGCCACCTCTGAGGAGCACTTGAAAAGCTCTTTAGGCTTGTGTCAAGTCACATGTGCTCAGGAAGGAGGAATCCTATAAACTCGTGTCTGAAACCCATGAGTGCAGGCAGGAGCACTGTGTGCTGGGGCTCTGCTGCTTTCTCCTGCAGCTTGGAATGATGTGTGAGCTCTGTCCTGGGGCTGTGGTGTGCCAGGAGTGAGATGCTGGCTTGTATCACTGATGCTGCTGACTGTATCCCTGCTGCTGTAGGAGTATGCTCGCTTTCACTCCATCACACAGCGCCCGCAGCCTCCCTCAGCCAGGCAGAGAGTCCCACAGGGGCAGACATCTGCAGCAGCATCCTGCATCTGCTGTCCTGAGGGCTCTTCTGGGGAGGTGTTGGCGTGCTCTGGCCTCATTTGCTGTGGTCCAACTTGGCTGGGGTGGGGATGCAGGAGAGCCCTGGGCACCCAGGAGGGCACCCAGATCCTGTGGAGGAGACCTCTCCCTCAGGCATCCCTGAGGCTCTGCCTGACCCTGAGCATCACCTTGCTGTCCTGCTCCCCAGGGAGCTGGGCTGAGCCCCCTGGCCCGTGCTGGTGCTGCCTGCAGAGCCATGGGGACAGCAGTGTCTGCGGTCGCTCTCTGCCGGGGACCGTGTCTGGTTTGGAAGCTCGGGGGGGGAGGAGCTGTGGTCACGTCCTGTTCTCTCTGCCCCCACAGCCACTCGTAGCGTCCCGAACAGGCAGAGCAGCGATGGTCCCTGTGATGAACTGACCTCTGCTCCCATCCCCTAGTGCCAGCCCCGGCACTGCTGAGCTGCGGTCCCTGCGGCTGCGGGCGGTGCTGCCCGTGCACCTCAGCCGAGCCTCCTGGGTCTGATCAAGAGCTGGTGGGTGGAAAGAGGAATCACAAGTTTGTCCTGATACTTGGCTCCTGGGGCCGGAGTCGCTCGCCTTTCCTCGGGCATGTGGGTGTCTGACTGGATGTTTTATGGGATTACAGGCACAATTTTCTCCCTTGCAGCAATGAATTACTCAGCCAGATAAAACAAGCAAAAGATGCTGGTTGTGCTGATTCATGAGGAAACAATTTCCCTTCTATTTCAGCCCCATGCCAGCAGGGATCTGCAGGGCGGTTTGCCAGAGGGACACAGAAAATGGGAATAGGTGCAGTTTATCCAGCATTTCCTGGGCGGCTGGTAATTCACTCACAGGAGTCTGTGAGTAGGTTTGTGCTGCACAACAAGGTGTAGAGCAGAGAATCTTCCCTGTCTTTAGTGAGCTGCAGTGCCAGGACAATAAATAAAGCAGCCTGGAGCTGAGTGGCGTTCTGTTCTCATCCCCAGAGAGTGGTGCCTGGCGAGAGGTGCATCCCTGTGATGCTCTGTCCCTTCTGTGCTGGGGTTTGTGCAGCAGCTCTTGGGCATTTGGGGAGCTTTGCCTGCAGGGAGGGTCTCTGCCCCTGCCCCCACCCCCATGAGAATCGTGCCTCTGAGCAGAGTTTGGGGCACCCGGTCGCTGGGGTTGTGGAAGGGCTGGGATCCTGTCCTGGCTCTGGTGGGGTCGGGAGCAACGCTGTGAGACACTGTGCTGCTCGGCCCCCGAGACCTGGGGCTGGGGGGCTGGGGGAGGCAGGGTGAGGTCTGGCTGTGCCTGCCGTGGGTCTCCGAGCTCCCCCGCTCAGCATCCGTGCCTGAGAGCAGCTCTGCTTGTCACAGGCAGCCTGTTTCAGTCCTTGCATCTCAAAGCACTTAGGAGTTTCAGGAGGAGTTTAGGTGTTGCAACTTAAAAGCCTTATTTGCTCCCCACAGAAGCATAATTGCCTATTCTTGTCTGCTTTTCCAAGTCACAAAGTGGCTTCTCCCTCCTGTGAACCCCCCGTCATGCCTCCCAGCACCCTGCTCCACACGCAGCCGGAGCACCGGGAGAGCCCAGTGGCATCGGGCTACCCTGCAGCAGCCAGACCTGCCCTCCTGCTCCTGCTCGCCTCACTGACGGTCCAAACTAATCACTTGCAGTGCCCAGAAAGATGCTGCTCTGTGAGGGCTGGAAACGCCGACCCTGAACTCGTGAGCAAATTGAGCCCCTCGTGTTCCCCCCGCTCCCCGTGGTGGGGAGGGGGCTCCCTGGGTTCAACTAACGACTCTAAACAGAGGGGCGGTTCTGCTTTCTCCCAGAACTGACTCAGCTCTACGCTGCTGCTCCCCTCCAGGGCTCCAAAGCACGTTCTCCCCTTTATCTGTGCTGGTGATGGTGATGCGCGGAGTTAGATCACCCGCTTGCTGGTTGCTCGGCTCAGGACCGCACTACTCTGAGCAGAGCAGGCAGAACATCACGGGGGGGTCAGGTGATGGGAGACAATGCAGGGCAGCAGAGAGCTATTGGAAGGGAAGGAAATTATTCAGACGTGGTTAAAGATGTTGATCCAGTACGATTGTACGTTGGTGCTGCTTGTTTCTGCCATGGTCTCTGGTAGTGAAACAGCCTGTGAACAGGGTACAAATTCAACAGTTTGTTGCCAGCAGTTGCCTACAGCCCTGAAAGATATGTTGTCAGAAAATATCCTGTTCTCCAGGACCCTTTAGAGGAATGATAAGGGGTCTGCAGTCTTGAAAGGCAGCTTGATGCATACCCAGAGCAGCTCATCTGCAGTTACCTTCCCTCTTGAGTTTCGTGTCTGTGTGGTGTTTAAGGTTGAGAGTGCATTAGAAGCAACATATGTGCTCAGGTGTGGGACAAGGCTTGGGGTGGTGTTTTTCTGGCACCTAAATGAACCTCAGGCTGTCTGGGGCATCCCCAGGAACTCTCTCGTACCCCGGTGATCAGCTGCTGAAGCACCCAGAAGACTTGCAGCTGCTCCAAAAGCACTTTCACAGCCTGTGAAGAGCTGTCTGGTGTCTTCTGGTGCCCTTTGATGTTGGAAGCCTGTCAGAGAGTTCAGATCAGCGCTAATTGCTGAGCCCTGTACCACGGGACTGTTTGGATGCAGCCTGTGAAAGGAGATCTCAGATTTCAAAGCGTCTGAGGAACAGGTAAATGCATCAAAGCCAACTTCCAGTTCTTCCCCTGCAACCCAGCCAGCCAGCTCTGTCAGGCAGCCCTGTTTCTGGAGGAGAAGACAAATCTCCTCAGGTAGCTTTTCCGAGCTCCAAGAGCTGTGCTGGTCCAGGAGCACACAGCACGATGGGTGATGTGGCAGTGAGGGGCTGCACCTGGTCTGGGGAGGGGGCTCAGCCCAGCCCCTGTGCTCTGTCCAGGGGTGGATGGGCAAATGTTTGCCAAGGACTGGGGCTGCTGATTTCCTGAAAGCATTTTAAGGCTCTCTGAAGTACTTCACAACTTTGTTTAATGTACTGAGTTCTAGAAAGGAGGCATTAGCTGATGTGGAGGAAAAAAATGTCATTTCACCTAGATTTGAAGTTCTGAATATTCATTGTTTATCTCCAGACCACCCCAGCATCCCCAGGACAGCATCCAGTAGTGAGAGCTGCAGATTGATTCAAAGCTTTTATTAGAAAACTGGCTACTTTGGAATGAAAATGCCTGTGTAGGAGAGCTGAATGTCAGCCAGCAGAAAGGCTCTGTCGTGCCCAGCAGCTCAGCTCCAGACAGCAGCTGCATATGGATAACGTGCTCCAGATAAACCCATCCCGTCCCAGTGGAGAACCAGGGCTGGACTGTGTAAATCTGTTGTGACACAGGGTGTCAGCACCAAGGACTCGTGTTGCACAAAAGATCTTCACTGGGGTATCTATTGCTGCTCCCAAGGCACCTTCCTGTGGCACTACCCGCAGGTGAGTCTGGAAGGACTCTGAGCACGGGGGGGATGCTGAGCGATGGAGCTGTTGTACTTTGCTGCCATGGACCCTGCTGCTGCTGAGCAGCTGCTGCTGGAGCATCGCTGGTCCAGTGGTGCAGGAGACACCAGAAGATCTGTTTCATGGCTTCAGTTTCATGTAACACTCTGCTGCCCCTGTTTCCCCACACAGACACCCACGCTTCCTTTTGCTCCCAAAGCTTCCTTTCCAATGGGTTGTTGGCAGGTCTGATCCCAACCCTAGAGTAAGGAGAGAAGAGAGACAATGGCTGCTGAGCAGCCTGGCAGGAGAATCTCACTGTGTAAGGTCTTCACCCTGCCCTGTGGCAGTGGGGTTCTTGGGTGGCTGTCTAAGTCTCCTCATAGACTGGAGCAGAAACTCTGGCTGGCCTGATCAGGAGACGTGGAGACAGATTGAGCTGCCTCAAAACCCACCCCTGGCCTTAGCAAACCTTCCTGACAGTGAGCTGCTCCCGTGTGGGGAGGCTGTCTGTCTGTCTGTCATCTCCTGAGCTGCTGGGGAAGCTGGGACCTGGCCTGTCCCATGATGCTGAGACAGCCCTGGGCTCGCTAAGCTGGGCACCGACTGCCTCTTGTGAGGAGAGCAGCGTCCTTCTCCATGGGCTGGGACCCCTTAGGCTGTGACAAGAGCAGAGGCACCGGCCCCACGGTGTATCACTGTGTCTGTATGAGGGCTCCAACAGTGACAGGGATTTAGGGATCAGGTCCACAAAGCAGATTGGACTGGTCTGTGTCTCCACTGACTGTCTGTCCCTCCGTCCCAGCGAGGCACACCAAGGACCAGGGTTACTGACCCACACTTTTTTTTCACTTGGATTATACCCTGTTGATTAGCACAAATGAACTGAATAGAAAGAGGAAAATAGCTCCCCAGGCCCAGCACTTGGCAATAAATTTTCTATACAAAAAGAAAATGCCTGTCTCTTCAGTTTTAAGTGTTCATATTCTCAGGCTAACAAAGAGAGGCTCCCAGTATTCCTCCTCTGCAGCCTTTCATTTGCCTCAGGGAAAGGTTTGGCCTCTGTTCTTGCCAAGCTAATCAGTGAAACAGAAAACACAGAACATTAATGCACATTTAAATCCCAGGCACTCCACAGACACAGGAAAAAAAGAAATAACCTTTGAAAGATGCATCCACCTGGTCCCCATGGCTGCTTGAGGGTAAGTGCTGGGGTCCGGGCTGAGAGCAGCAGAAGGGGCTGATTTGGTGCGAAGGTTCCTGATGGAGATACCAGCTAAGACAGGGAAAAAAACTGGAAGAAAAATGGACAGGGCCCGAGTTCCAGATTGGATAAGCCCCAAATACACAAATTAATCCATCACCCGGTGTAATTAAGCATCGCTGACAGGAGCAGTGAGTTGCTGGGAGGCCGATGAGCAGGCAGCTTGGGCAGGCATTCGCAAGGTCTCTGTGCTTGCTTTGGCACTGAGGAGGACGGTGTTCAGCCCACCAGAGGCTCTGAAATCCTCGCTTTGCATTTCCTCTTGCTCCCTTCAGCAGCTGCATACTCTTCCTCAGCATCTGTATTTTTGCTCTCCAGGAGCCTCCCATGATGTGCGGGTCTCTTCCTCTTCACATCCTCATGCCGTGTGTCTCAGGCACGTGTGGCTGGAGCACTGGGAGGGTGGGCAGCCCCCATCAGCCCCCCCTGCTCCTTCCCCCCATCCTGGCTGGTTTCTTGGAGCAGCCGTGTGGCACGGTGCTATGTGAGGCAGCAGACCTGGGGACCAACCAGTTGGTGCCTCTGCTCATCAGCAAAGCATGGCAAAGGCAAGAAAGGCTGTCCTAATTTTTCCCCTCACCTCAGGAAGGGGAGGAACCCCACAGGACAGTGGCTGAGCTCAGTCCCTCGAGAGAGAACGTGGCACAGAAGCAGGCAGTGAGCGTTCCTGAGCACCAGGCACCCCGGGGGAACCTGGAGAGAACCTCAGTCTGTCAGAGATAGTGTGAAGCTTCATTTGACCCTGGGGGCAAGGAGGATGCTTTTGTGGGGGGGGGGAGGGCCCGACCCCTGCAAAAGGGTAAGCAGTGAGGGTCCACAATCGTGGGCTCACTCATGTCTGCCTGGCTCCCTGCACGGAGCTGTGGATGGCTCTGAGGGCAGGTGGGGGCTGGCCAGTGCCTGACTGCCTTCCCAGTTCAGGGTCTCAGGTTTCTCTGGGTTACCTGGTCTTTTAAGAAGAACCTGCAATAGGAACACTGCCTTTTTCAAAATTTGTATTTACACTCTTTCATGGGAAGAGGCATACTAATACCATAGCCAAGAGAAAACACCTGCCCCAGCATCACTCAGCAGCCTGGTACATGTCTGTGGGCCTCAGCTTCTCCCTGCCAGGCTGTTCCCACTTGGGTAAGCTGAGAGAAGAGCCAGAGGCTGCACACACAGGGTGCTTCTCCCAGTGACTGAGGCCTGGAGCAGTCTCTGCCGAGGGGCTGGCTGGCTGCAGGCTGGGTTCTTTGTGTGTTTATCTCTCACCTGGGTTGCTCAGGGTTTTGTGCAGGTAAGGAAAGGAATGGGAAATCACTGCCTTGTCCACAGTTAGCACAGAAATCCAAGCCTCCAGCCGGCTCTGGAAGCGTGACAGCCTTGCCTGGGGCCGGGTCCAGAGGTCGCTCCCCAGCGCTCGGGCAGCTCCTGGGGCTGGAGGCCCTGTCCTCTCCAGTGCTGGGTCGATAAGACGCTGCAGTCCCTGGCCCCTTTGTTTGCTTAAAGGTGTGGAGGTGCAAGCGTGCCACATACCTGCACCCCTAAGCTGTGTGTTCTCCCAGCACCTGAAGCCCTTCAGCAGCCCCAGCCCAGCCAGGCTTTGCCCTTGGCAATGCCCCCTTCGTTTCAGCTCAGTTAAATCGTTCCTCTGTCGCTGCAGAGTTTCCCCTGAAGAACTTCCCCAAGCCCACAGCCCTGCTGCAGCTGTCTGTGTGTCCTACACAGGCAGACTGAGGCTGTGCCAGGACTGGCAGGCGATGGATTGCTCTGCCAGGTTTGCCTGTTCTCGGGGCTGCTTGGGCTGCCCTGTGCCCATGTCCTGCAGCAGCTCATGTTCTTTAGGAGCCTTTGTGGAGAAACCCAGCTGAAATCTCCCTGGGGATCCTCTGGGTGGGCTTAAGGGGTCCTCTTATCCACATCACCTCCTTCGGGCAAGGAGAGCTTTCCTCCAAAACAAAGGTGTCTGCACCTCTCCAGTCAACTGCATTTCTCCATGTCTCCATTAATCCAGTTTTTCAAGCCACTTGGGAGGGATGTGGGATGTGAAATAACCAGGGGAGTCCCAGGAGCCTGTTTCAGACAGGATGCTGCAGTTACCACTTTCTGTTCCCGTGTCGGGTCAAAATTGCCAATTAAAGAGCAGGGTAATCAGAAGTTCTGTATTTGAGCTCTTTAGACCTGCCAGGGAAGTGCCATGTGGAGTATGCTCTTCACATCTCATTATTATAATTCCATAGCCTCTTTGGACTGAATTAGCATTTAATATTAAATATTAAATGCTTCAGAGCAGGAGCTGTCCAACCTCCCCTCCTTCCCCAGCTGTTTTTGCTCCTGTGCCCTTTGTTTGCAGACACAGAGTGATGATGGTGGGTGACTCGGCCCCGCTGGAGCTGGGAAGGATGCTGGGGCTGTGGTCCTCAGCTCCACGTGACTGTCCTTTGCTGGCAACACACTTCAGGCTTTGCCTCCCTCCAGTCAGAGCTCTGCAGAGGGACAGAGTTTGGGAGTAAATCTGCATCTTACTGCTCCTTGTTGAGTCTCTTTCATCCCTCCCTCCCTCCCTCTGATACGTGAGTCACCCTGTCAGGCCTGTCATGCCTTTAAATGAGCCGGGCCTTTACAGGGAGCAGATGAGGAGCCATTAGAGGGTGTCATGGTTTAAAAGCCAGGAAAAGGTACAGCAAATGCCAAGGTGCTACCTGAGTTTTCCTCGCCTTGTCAGAGGCATCCAGACCTCAGGCTTTGCCTCCCTGGCTCCTGATGGGTGAGGTGCAAATGAGAGGCTCTCGCAAGGGCTCGATGTGACAGTGTTCCTGGGGCAGAGTCTGGCCTGTGGAGCTCCTGGTCCCCAGTCACCAACGTGCTCGTAGCCTGGGTGGGTTTTGAGCTCTTCCCCAAGGGCTCCCTGTGGGCTGGGCAGTGTGTGGTTTGAAGGAGCCTTCGCATGGGCCGTCCTCACCCCGGGCACATCTCTGCCAACTGTCTGTACCTTCGTGGGCAGCGTGGAAGCAGCCGGTACACCCAGGAGAACGACACAGAGGTGAAGAGGGTAATATGCCCAGGAACAGACCAGCGTGCATCACACAAAACCCACTCATCCTTTCCTCCCAAAGCCAAGCTGCACTTACCAGCAGCCAGTTTCTGCTGGGGAGAACTTTTTTGTTTGGTTAGTTGGGTTTTTTTCTGTCTGTGCTCCTGTGCAGAGGGTGGAGAAGAGCTGGAGAAGAACCTCCCAAGAAGGAGACGAAGGGGTGTTGAGGGCTCAGAGGCAGATGGAGCCAAGAGCAGACCATGCAGGGGAAGATGCGTTCTGCAGAGGGGTCTGAGGGGCTGGCCCCACACAGGGGCTGCTCCGATCTGAAGGCTGGAGGGACAGATGGCTGCCGGCCCATGCGCTGAGCTGTGCTGGGACACACGGACAGGTGATGGTGGCTGCTGTTACCAGAGGG
This sequence comes from Zapornia atra, assembly GCA_013400835.1. Classification (NCBI taxonomy): domain Eukaryota; kingdom Metazoa; phylum Chordata; class Aves; order Gruiformes; family Rallidae; genus Zapornia; species Zapornia atra. Next base: position 35,602 of record VZTU01024281.1, on the reverse strand, counting down.
GTTTTCCTACCCCCATGGAAAGCACATGGCTGATGTTTGGGCTGGGCTCAGCGTGCTGGCAGCACCGTTCTCCCTCATCTCAAGGAGAAGAGAAGGAAAAATACAGAGTCCAGGCTGAAGATGCAGACCCCGGAGGAATCACTGGAGTCCCCACCAGTTCGGGGAGGGGGCAGATTCAGAGTGTCATGCTGGTTTCTGTGGCTCATCACCGCGCCTGCCAGCTGAGGATTCGAGGGCCATCAAGTCTGCTTACAGCCCTGCTTTCCCAGCTGCTCTGGAGCTCCGTTTTGAGCAGCTGTTGCATCCTTGCCATTTGAATTTTGAACAATAAAGCCTAAACTGTAACTGTCCCCAGCAAATCAAGCGCGATCGCCGCGGCGTTGTTGCTCTTTTCTTCCTTCCCCCGTTGAAGCCGGTCCTGTACAGCTCAGCCCGCCGCCCACTCGCCTGCCAGGGCTGTGTAGAATCTGTGCTAATGGCAGACTTAAACCCCAAGTAACGTGCTGGAGCCACGCGCTGTTCCCATTCAGATGGGCAGCTAATGGCAGCTCGTGCTCTGACCCCGGGCAGGCTGTGCCTGGGTATGGCTGAGCACTGGTTCCCACTCCTCAGTTCCCTGAATTTTAATTTGACTGGAGACAGTGGGTGTCTATAGAGCCAGAGCGACAACCCGATGTTCAGCTCACCCGCTGTAGTGCTGGTGGTTTAGAAATCCATCACATGTACATGAGCACAGGAAAGCCTCTGCATGCTCTGCTGGAACAGGCTGCCCAGAGAGGGGGTGGGTGCCCCGTCCCTGGGGGTGTTCAAGGCCAGGTTGGATGGGGCCCTGGGCAACCTTGTGTAGCTCCAGGCCTGGAGGTTGGTGTCCCTGCCTGTGGCAGGGGGTTGGAGCTCTGTGATCCTTGGGGTCCCTTCCAACCCAGATCAGTCTGGGGTTCTGTGCTGCCCCTCGGGATGGAGGGTTGTGGTCCGCACTCAGGTGAGTTGCTGAGTGCAGAGGGGAGAGGTCTGGAGCCGGGGATCTGCTAATTCAACCCCTGGATGTGCTGCAGCCGCTGTCAGTGAAGCTCCACTGGCTCCTCCAAGGTGTCTTGGGAGCAGAGGGGTGAGCGACCTGCCCATCGCCCGGCTGGGCCTTCAAACTGCATGCGTGGGCACAAGGCTCAGGAATAAACACACTGCAGGGACTTGGTTCTACCTTTTGTGCCTTTAAATCTGGTGGGGGTAATAGAATAGAGGCCAATATTTGAGAGCCAGAGGAGCTCATAGGGTACAGTGCCTCTGGTGCCTGCGTATCTGCAGTGTTATTATCTGCAGCGTTATTAATTCATCTGTCTGGAGGGCATCAGGGCCGCCAGGAAACACAGAGACCTCCTGACATTTAGAATAAGACACAAGAAGGAAAGATACTGAGTGTCTGTAATATCTCCAGCCTGCCAGGTCTCTGCAGGGACAGGCAGGTAACGGGCAGGCACTTTTGCCTGAGGAAAACAGGCAGAAAACTCTCAAGCACTTTCAGCCCTCAACGCAGCCATTCCTGCTCCTAAAAGGTTTTCTGATAGGGACAAAAGCAAGTGGTGTCAATTAGACTCTTGTCTAATGACACAGAAAGTCCGTGGGACACGGGGAGGCTGGTGGGGAGCAGGAGTGCCCAGCGTCAGCGTCAGTCAGAGCATCAACGTCACAGGAACCTTAAGCACAGGCAGGCTCCTTCCATTGTCATGGGTTCTTTCCAAAAGGCTCCACTTCAATCCGGCCTTCAGGAAGGCAGCTGACAAAGATGTTAGTCTCTACTTGGGCTGCAGGTCAGCAGCCATTCGAGACATCCCATTCGCCAGGACAGTGAGGCACACGTGTGAACACCAGCTGCAGCAGCAGCTCAAACCTGGGAGCGCTGGGACCCATGGGGGATGCTCAGCTGAGGAATCTCCTCCCCCAGCACCGGGCAGTGGGTCTGGCTGGCAGCTGCGTGCAGCTGGGTGGGCACAGAAGGTCAGTGGTACCCACCAGGAAAGCGCCCGGGGAGCGGGATGCAGGAGGTGAGCAGCTCCTGGTCCTTCCCATCCCCTTCCCCCTTCCCGGAGCAGAGGGACAGCAACCCAGGGCAAGAGGAAGCACCAGGAAGAGGAGTGGGCATCCAGCTTCTTGCCTATCCCCAGCCCAAAACCGAGCAAGTGGGAGGGTGTAAGTGGGCAACGAATGGGGCCAGCTACGAGGGGAAGAGTCTCTCCCCAGGCAGGAGGGTCTGTAGGGGTGGCTGCTGTACAGAGGAAGAAGGGATGCAGCAGTAGCCACGAATTAGGACTGGATTCCTCAGCCAGAGAGTGCTGGAGTGTTTCGAGAGGTTCTAGTGCATACCTGAACCTAGGGAATTTGCACCTGGTGAGAGACACGTGCCAGGTATTGTGCTGGGAAGTTGATTAGTCTGAACTTACAGCTCTCCCCTTTGAAGATACTTGCAGTTAGAAGGCTGCTAATATGTGCCAGGCAGGAAAAATAGCAGAGGATAAGGAAACGGACTCATGATGATGGATGGGAATCTCAGTAGTGATGGGAATGACTTCGGGGTAAAAAAGCAGAAGCATCTTGTAATGATAATGAATGTACAACTTGTCCTTTCTACAGCCCTCAGGCAAGAAAACATTACAGTAACTAGGAGGCTTCATTCTGCTCCGGCTGAAAGCAACTGGAGTCGTGCCACAGCCCTGAACCAGAGCAGCTCTGAGACCCTGGGAACCAATAAATACAAAATTTTGAGCTCAGAATTGCTTCCTTGGAAACACACACATCAAGTGTACACATCTTTCCTTCTCTCCATCCAGGCTCTCCCGCTGCTGTTTGCTGGGAGGGTCTTCACTGGTTTCTCAAAAAGCCTCTGGCTGATGCAGGGCAGGCTGGGCTGCTCAGTCTGCTTCACAGCAACCCGAAGTGGGGGAAAAAAAGGCAATTTAAGCCATCATTATTGTTTACTTGACCTGACAGAGGCTGCGAATGTGGCTGGAGACCAGGGCGTGTGCTGGAGCCAGGGCAAGAGATCCCCAGCTCGGCTAGGGGAGTGGTGGGAGCACAAGGACCAGTCCAGCCCCGCACGGGGCTCCACAGCTTTGGGCAGCGTAGGAGAGGGCACACACACAGTTACCCCTCCCAGCACCATCTCAGCCTCCTAGGATTGGGAAACTGAACTCCAGGATGTTTCTGGATTTCAATTTAAAGAAAAATAAAGAGCTGGCCTTGCTTTCTGCCCACGGAAGGGGCTGGAAGTGGGCAGAAAGAAAAACCTTTTTAAAAAAATTCAGTGTGAGCGACACACACAGCATGGCAAATTAGAAAGATGATAATCCCCAGTTTAAAAATACATCTTCTAAAATCCTTGTCTGAAGCCTAAACTGTCTCCCCCCTCCCCCCCATTTCTGTGTCGATATCTGTTGAAAAGAATCCAGACGTGGGAGAAACACTTGTCTAAGAGCAACCCATCAGTGCTGAAAACCCACTCGGAGCCGCCTGTCAGGAATTTGGGCTTGGAGAGTTTTCTGAGAGGTGGTTTCTTTTCCTGTTAAGCACACTGCTGGTGTCTCTGCACGCTCTGATGCTCCATGCTGTGGGCTGTTGGAGGACCCATGCTCACAGCCCGCCCAGCCCGGTTTCGCTCTGCTCTTCGGCATCCTCGCCGGGGGGCTGTGGGCACCGATGCTCTGCCAGTCCCTGCATGAGGGCTTGGGGCCCAGAGGAGTCGCACCAAGACCCCCATGCAGCTCACTGGGCTTCGCATCGGGCTTCTCAGCCATCCGCTTTCGGAGAGGTGGCACGGGCACCGACTTCCCCTACCACCCGGTGTGGGAATTAACATGGGAGATGATCGGGCTTTCCTCCTCCCCATCAGTGTGTGTGTGTTCTGGCAGCTCACAGGGAAGTAAAAAACGAGCTCTTATTCCAGCTCCTGTTAATGACTTTGAGGCCAGTCAGGTCTCCTAGAGAAAAGGATCTTGTTCCTCTTCACAAGGGCTTAACGAACAGCTCATCTGCTAAAGCACCAGTGGCAGTTCTCCGTGCACGCATCAAGCAGCCCATCTGCTGTTCCTTGTACGTTTGAAATGGAAGAACAGGAAACTTTTAGGCAGCTCTTTACCCCACTAAAATACCCCTGAGAGGCACATGGGGCACAGTTCCCGTGGAGTTCCCTATGCTGGAAACTGCTGCCGCTGCCGGGACCCCTGGTCTGCGGGCGGTGGAGGGTTCGCAAGCCCGTGGCACAGAACAAAACCAGCCAACCAAAAACCTCCGTGCTTCCTAAGTGTGTGTGTGTGTGTGCCCGGAGACCAGCCCGGTCCCTGGGGCTGCGGCCCGTGGCGAGCGGGGGGAGCCCCCCAGGGAAGGGGGAGCCCACCGTCTGGGGTTGGGGAGCCCACCGGCCGGGGGAGGGAGCCCACCTGCCGCCAAGGGCCGAGGGCAGCTGGTGCGGGCGCGGAGCCAGCCCCGCCCGCAGAGCCCCGGCGCCGCGGGCCGCTCCCCGCAGAGGGACCGGGGCGGCGG
>VZTU01024281.1:10068-30960 GCA_013400835.1 Zapornia atra | reverse complement strand
CCCCCGGGGCCGGCCGCTGGCGGGGAGCCGGGAAAGTTGCTCCGCTCCCGGCTCTGCCTCTGCGCTCCGTCGGGTTACGGGCAGCGGGGAAGCGCCCGGGGCGGGAGCGGTGGCGGGGCAGCTCCGGGGCCAGCCCGGCCGAGTGCCCGGCGTCCTCTGAGTGCCCGGGGTCCCCTCGCCCGGGGTCTGCCGAGTGCCCGGGGTCCCCTCGCCCGGGGTCTGCCGAGTGCCCGGGGTCTGCCGGGTCCGCTCCAAGGCGCAGCCGGTGCCGAGAGCATCCCCAGCCACTGAAAGCAGCGTCCTGCTGGGTAGGGATGGAGCCGATTCTGTGTTAGGAAATGAGGTTACAGCTCTGTCACCCTGAGCTCTCCGGTTCCCCCCGGACTCCCTGGGGAAGCAGTCACAGCACCAAGCCTGCCCGTGCTCAAGAAGCATCTGGATGATGCCCTCAGCCACATGCTTCAGCGTCAGGTAGCGTGAGGAGCAGGGAGCGGGACTCAGTGACTCTTACAGGACCCTTCCAACTCGAGGTACTCTATGGTTTGTTCCCTCGTTGTCCCTGGGAAGAACAGGGCTCAGACATGCAGTGGGGCAGGTCAGGATACCCATCGGGCTGAAAACACCGTGTAATTTTCAGGTGGATTAGCTTTTTGGTCTGATTGTAGAGGGATGTGGACACAGGTGCAAGAGGAAGGGCTGTTTGTAGTAAGGAGGAAGAGATGCCCCCTTCATCACCCACATGTGAGGCCATGGTTACCTCGTGGCTGAGGACTACTCAGGAGTGCAGGTCCTACAGCAGCCCCTGAGAAGTGGGCACTTGAGAAGCCTGTTGGGCTTTTTTAAATCGAGTAATCTGTATGAGCTTTGCTCTTGCTGCCCTCTGGTCTGCAGCGTGCAGCTGGCACTGCTCAGGCCTGTGCATGGAGCCGTTCTGTGGAGTGGCCTCAGCTCGTGGCAGCAGAGACGAGTTCCCACACGGAGCCCGATGTGATCGATGCTGGGAAAGCAATTGGTGGTTTCATCTGTCACGTCCTCTCCCCAGCTCAGTGGTGGCATTTCAGCATCACACGACCAGCCCAGCTGTGTGTATGGAGAGATCAAAGTGGTTCAGCTGGCGCCGACTAAACCCTTCCCTTTGCTGCAGACACGCTGCGCTGCCGTGCAGCTCCCGCCCGCTGACAGCTGCTGGGCTCCATGGAGAACGTTTCCTCAGGGGTGACAGGGGGTGAGGAGTCCCATGTGCCTTTCCCAGGCATGGGATAAACCTCCTGGGTCTCGGAAGGTGCTGGGTGCCTGTCTGCCCTCCAGCCCGGTGGGATGCTGCTCTGGATTCCCTCGTTGCCTGTGTAAGTGTGTGGTCCCTCCAGGCTCAGAGCTGTTTTGCCGCAGCGAGTCCCATCCTTTCCATACACATGTCCCTTTCCCTGGTTTCAGCCCCACTCCCAGTTTTCGGGCAGCAACTCAGGCTCATGTCTTGTGAGAGTCAGGCTGGGACCTGGTCTGGGGCTGGTCCTGATGCTGTAACACCATCGGCACTGGGAGAACAACCAAGAGCCGGGTTTCCAGCTGCTTCGCTCCAGCAGCATCTGCAGGCACTTGCCATGCTCTCTGTCCTACCCAGCCTTCTTTCTCTCCAAGCCCTGAGAGGTGCCTGTAGGAAGCTGGGGAGGAACTGCTCCCGAGGGCATGGAGTGATGGGATGAGGGGTGATGGTTTAAAATGGAAAAGGGGAGATTGAGGTGGGATATTAGGAAGAAGCTCTTCACTCTGAGGGTGATGGGTCACTGGCACAGGTTTCCCAGAGAGGTCTCCATCCCTGGAGACATTCAAGGTCAGGCTTGATGGGGCTCTGAGCGACTTGCTCTAGTGAAGATGTCCCTGCTCACTGCAGGGTGGGCCTGGATGGCCTTGGAAGGTCCCTTCCAACCTTACACATTCTGTGATCGTTGTCTCCAGGGACTGGTCCTTGTGTGTCTGGTGCTGCGTGTTGGTTGGTTTGTACACGGTGTGAGTGGCTCCTCTGGGCATTGCATGCCTCCTCACTGCTCAGTCCTGCCTTTCACAGGAGGGACTGTGTTCTCACTGAGATGCTCAAAGAGGTATCTGTTTGTTTGAAGGAGAAAACATGAGATGGGCTAAGGCCAACTCGCGATGCGATTTCTGTGTCTGAATCTCTTTAGGATAACTGGTGGGGTTAGATGCAGACAAAAGCTACCTGTGCTCTTAAAAATGGCTCTGCCTTTACCTTTCAACAGGAAAGAACCAGGTATTTTGAAGCAGAGGATGAAAGCACCAACAGCACAGCCTTCTGCAGAACTTGGAGGAAAGATGGACTCGGGTGAGAACAGAGGAGAAACAGCTGACAGGAGCCTGAAACACCTTCAAACCCCACCTGACCATTTCCTACATTCACCTGACGTAATGACTAGTTCTTCTTCCCAGCCTGCCCGTGGAGCTGCTGCTCTTCTTGATGTATGAAGGGCTGGAGACCGTGCAGTCCCAAGCCAGCCCCTCTCCAACGTGCCTGTCAGAACTGCTCCCCAATGCCGCCTCTGCCCCCAGGGAGCCCATCGCACCTCAGAGGCTCTCTCCAGCTCCCTCTCTTAAGGTGTCTGTGATGGCAGCTGCATCTTCACCAGCCTCCAAGAGAAGCCAGCAGTTGAAGCTGATGGATCGCTTCCTCTGTCAGTGGGAACGCTGATCCCAGCTGCCTCCAGCTGAGTGAAGGCTGAGGTTAGGCCACCATGCCTCGCTGGCTGCTGCAGGCCTACGGGTCGCAGGTGGTGGGGCTTCTCCAGGAGTTTGACCATTACTCTTCCTTGGCCAAACTCATGTCAACCTACCAAGCAACCAACAGGACCACCTTCAACTGGACAGACAGCCGCATTGTTGAGTGGGAGAGGTTTGCTGAGCTGGCTAAATATGAGCCGGAATCCCAGAAACCCACGGTGAAAGCTCTCCTGATCGTGGCGTACTCGGTCATTATCATCATGTCTCTCTTTGGGAACATGCTGGTGTGCCACGTGGTGCTGAAGAACAAGAGGATGCACTCGGCCACCAGCCTTTTCATCGTCAACCTGGCCGTGTCTGACATCATGATCACGCTGCTCAACACGCCTTTCACCCTGGTAAGGGGCCCGCTGTGCTGCCCCGCAGCCAGGAGGGAGCCCCTCACCAAAACACCCTGCCCGGTGATCACACTCTCCCTGCACGTCCCCTTCTAGGGCTGAGAGCTCAGCTGAGTCTGATAGAGAGCTCTGTGAGTCAGTAAAGCACTGCTCAGCAGCCCATGGGCTCCCTTTGCTCCCTTACACTCCTAAAACACTCTGCAGCCTCTCCAAGCATGGCAGAACCCACAGCAGGAGCTTCTGGGGTCGGTGCAGGAGGTGCCTGGGCCAGCACGTTCCTGGGATGCAGCGCAGGGGAGCAATGGGGACCACACATAATGCTGAGTGGGAACAGCTCCAGTGCCAGCTGCACAAGGGGGGCTGGAGCAACATGGTCCAGCTTTTTGGAGCTGCTGGTTGGGTGAAGCCATCAGTGACCTGGGTGGGGGGTCGTGTCCCCCCTTGGTCCCCTTTTTCCCAATACGGATGTTGTGGGATGGGAAGGTTGTTGCTGCTGTTCACAGGTGGTGTCTGTGCAAATGGGCCCGAGGGCTGTGATGGCACTGCTCACCTTACCCGTGGGGTCTGAGTTTGTAAACTCTTATGTAGAGGTGTTTCAGACTCTGGTGTAGCTGGTCTGTCTCTGGATCAGGGGTGGAGCTGCCCAGCCTCCCGAAGCCCATGCACCAGCTCCTGTGCATCCAGAGGGTTTCCCTGTGGATGTGTTTCCAGCGGGTTGGCTGGCTGATGGCCGGTTGTCTTCCCCTCAGGTTCGGTTTGTGAACAGCACGTGGGTCTTCGGCAAGGCCATGTGCCACGTCAGCCGCTTCGTGCAGTACTGCTCCCTCCACGTCTCCACGCTGACCCTGACGGCCATCGCCCTGGACAGGCACCAGGTAAAACATCACCTGCCCCCCGCTGCCCCCTGCAAGGCTCTGCCCAAGCCCCCTCCGGTCTCGGTTGTGCTGTGGGTTCAAGGCAGCTGCATCATGGGCATGAAACCCTCCTGTGGGGAGAGGGCTTGGAGATGAACTCAAGGACAAGCTCATACTTCAGGGTAGGGGGGCTTGGAGGGCTCTGTAACCTCGTGTGTGGGGCAGAAGGGTAGATGCCAATGTGCAGCCCAGGACACTTCCCAGCTCTTGGTGGACAAGGGTGAGGACACTTTCTTGACAGCCTGAAAAGAGCCAGGTCCAGCTAGCCCCCAGGCATGGGTGGCAAGTGGGTTCAGGAGGCTTTGATTTACATGTGGGGGGCAGCAGAGTCAGTGCTGGGTGCCAAGTGCTGGTTCAGCTGCTCAGGGAACTGTCCCGAGCTGCTTTGCTTGCCCCCCAGGCTGAAGAGAGCAGCACCCTGTAGCACCCTGAGCCTAAACTCCTCTCTACCTGTTCGTTCCTTCGCTCCCCCTTCCCCGCTGGGCATTCACTGCATCCTCCCATTGCACCTGGAGTGAAGGCAATCCCGGGGCTCACATCCTGGGGTGTGACTGTGGGGAGGGTGCTGGACCAGTACAGAGTGGGGAATCTCTGTTGGGAATACTGGGAGGGCACTTAAGAGCTGAGAGAAGGCTTTACCTGCAGCTGGGCTGGCATTACCGGTGCCGGCAGGTGAGGGCAGCCCAGGCCATGACCTTATCTCTGCATCGCTCTGCTCTCAGCCCAAGAGTATCTTCCAGACTCGGGTATTACAAGCCCTTTACAAGCCCTTTACCTTTGCATCTAACAAAGAAAAAGGCATAAAAGGTAAATTAATGCTGCAAAGGAGGGGAGGAGGGTTCGGCATTGTAGGTTCAGCTTGAACAGGAGGTGTTTCTCGATGTAATTCATACAGGATAAGCAGCTGTACCCACCAGTGAACAGACTGGTGTAGATACCTTTCCTTTTTTTCCCCTGCCTAATGTAACCCACAATTTAAGGAAAATGGTCATCTCAGAACAAAATAGAGGAAAAAGGTTTTTTGAAAGCACTTCTGAGCAGACTGGAAAGTTCAAGGCTTCCCATCTTCCAGGTCACTCTAATAAGCAGGATGTTCTCCTGATCGTGGCTGTCATTTCCTTAGCAGCATTAGACCATGTAAAATGATTCCTCTGCTGTGTGCATTGGAGAGGGGTCTCGCTTTCCCATGACAGAGGAGACATGGTGGTCTGTGTTGCAGGTCATCCTGAACCCGCTGAAGCAGAGGATGTCCCCAACAAAAGGAGCACTGAGCATCTCTGTTATCTGGCTGATGGCAACCTGCTTCTCCCTGCCCCACGCCATCTATCAAAAGCTTTTCCAGTACAACTACAGGTGAGTTGTTTCCCCTTCCGAGCGGGTGTGAAGGGGTCGATAGCCCTCTGGGGCGGGGGCTGCCAGAGGAGGATGCTGGAGGGGCTCCCAGCCTGGGGGAAGGATGTAGGGGCATCGGGGGGAGTTGGGGCTGGGTGAAATCATGCAGCAGAGCTGCCCTGGCTTGCTGCAGGGCACATTCCTTGGGACCTGGGCTTGCTTTCGCTGTTACCCGAACACCTGGGCGAGGGAGGATGGGTCTCGCCTCCACAGCCTCACACCAGCACTGGCTCCAGCCGCAGCCGGGTGCCGGCACAGCCTGGCCGGGGTACGGCACGTCGGTGAGACAGACCTCACCCCCTCCAGCGTCACGGCACGGACAGACTGTAGGAAAATAAAACTGCTGGTGTCAGCATCTGGTAGTGATGTCAGCAAGACCATGCAGGGGGAAAGGGAGGAGAGGGGACCGCCCCTGTGAGCCGGCAGGGTGGTGAACCCATCTCTCAGACCTCATATCGGATCCACGCACGCTTCCCTGCACTTCATCCATCCGGATTGAAGAAACGTGACCAGCCTTCCTTAAAGCCTGAGGGTACATGAAGGAGAACAGCAGAGATAAACCCACACCCCTTCCCATGCCTGGAGGGCTGGTGAGAGGAGCAGTGCTTCGGTGGGGATGTCACCCTGGGGTGCAGCCTGGCACGGACGGGATGTCTTCGCTTGGCCCAACACGACTGCAGAAGCTACTCAAGGGAGGTGAAGAGGCCTTCACACACACAGGAGGACTGCTGGGGTGTCAGAAAGGGATGGTTCTTATCGGAAGGGAAAGGAGAAAGAGCAGCTTATCCTCGCCCCGTTCCAGCCGGACCAGCGATGCTGCGAGGGGGCCCTCTCTGGTGCAGGGACCTGAGGAACCACGTTTGTCCTTCAGCCTCGATCCACTCCAGCACCCAGCCTGTTTGGGCCCTCTGCTCCCACGGTGCTGCCGGGACCCCACAGCATCCATGGTACTACAGGAGCGGGTACTTGCCATGGTGCTGGGTCAGGCTGCTGAGTCCATGGGAATGCTGAACTCAGAGCCAAGGGGATAATCTTACAGTGAACAGGCTTTCGACATGTGAGCGGCGTCCTGGGGCGCAGGGTAGGGCAGCAGGAAGGGTTTCTGTCCTAGATGGTGAGATTCGGTGTAAAGGCCAAACACCTTTCTCCCTGCAGCACAGTCCCTTCACTCCTGCTGGCGTGGTGGGGAGCAGGTCCAGCTGCTGGTTTGGCTCCCCTTGGCATAGGAGAGGTCACACACGACAGGGCTTCGCAGCTCCCCGGGGCTTGTGCTCGTGACCTGTGTGACTGAGAAACACCTCGGGGCAGGGGGATTGAATCTTCAAGGGCTGCAGTTGGTAAGCAGAGTGCTGGGTTACGGGCGCTGGCGTGGCCTGGCAGCTGTGCCCAGGGCGTTACGGAGCAGATTGCTCATGAATGGACACGCGCCCCTGTCCGTTTCGGGGCACCTGCCTCTGCCCATCCAGCCAGAGGAAACCGAGCCCCGCGTCGGCATGAGGCGGCTCGGCGGCCTGAGGGCTTCCAGGACATGCTATTCTCATCCCTGCTTTCCACTGAATGAAACTCGCAGTTGTAATCATGCTCGTAATAGCTCCTGCACGGCCAGGCCCCTGAGATGTCCCACCGGGGAGCTGCTGGGGGTCTGGGGCAGGAGACACTGGGGTCAGCCCCTTGGCTGCAGCGTGGCCGAGTCCAGGAACATGCAGAATTTACTGAAATGCGGTGTCCTCGCTGGCCTTGGCCCCAGCAGCCTCTTCTCTGCAGTGAGCTCTTAGGGGGTGAGAGAGGAGGGGGCAGCGAGGGCAGCGACGGGATTTTTTTGTTACCCGCAGGTTCTCTCTGCTGCCCGGGCCATTCAGATGTGTTTGTAGGTTCCCCCAGCACTGAAGCATCACAACCCCCTCTACCCCAGCCTTCAGCTACATCTGCACCCAGGGCTGCAGCCCCAGCACCACCCCAAGCTGGCTGTGTTCCCCACAGCCAATTCCTGGGGGCCGTGAGGGATGGCTGCCCCGTTCCTGCCCTCTGCTCTTTGGGGGGTCTGACCTCACACTGCGGTGTCACCTTGGGCACTGGATTCCTTCCTGGGCCAGGTCTCTGGTGACCTTGGCAGGTCCCTTTGGCAGGCAGAGCTGTGTGTGGTCAGAGGCTGGCCTTGCTTCTGACAGTAATGAGAGAGATCCTGGGGAGGAAAAGCCTGGGAGCATGGTTCAGGAGGGATGATTTTCCCTTCTGCGTCAGTTCCCCACTCGAGCAGCATCTCCAGGGTCCTCCATGGCCGAGCTCCATGCCCGTTGTCATCCCTCCAGCAGCCACGGACGGGCCCTGCTCACAGCCATCTGTTTTCAAGAGATCTTCTATTTGTGGCACAAAAGCCAGCTCCAGAGGTGGAAAACAGGATATTAAAGATATTAATCAATAGTGCAATGAATAATGCGGCTTGATGGGGACTAAAGTCTGCGCTGAGCACAAGTGAGCAGAGGACAAGGGTTGAAGAGAGAAGGGCACAGTGGAATGAGAGAGAGAGAGGAAAAAGAGGGAAGACAAGGAGGAATCATCCACCTGAAGTAACTGTGCAAGTAAGTGCTCCTTGTTCCTACGGTCTCATTGTTTCCAGTCACCATGGGATGCGGAGGGGACACGTGGTGCTCTGTGGAGGGTGCTGGGCTGTGTCAGCTGAGAGCCGCTGCCAGCCGGGCGATGTGACCGGAGCTGGGTCCCTCGGGTTGAGTGGGACAGGTTCTTGAAGTGCTGTAAAGTGAGATGTGGGATACAGTTAAACTCGGTTCTGTTCTTAGCTTGCCATTGGAAGTTAAACTGTTGGGCTTCAGTGAGCAGCCAGGTTTTTCCAGTCATTGACCTGTTTTAAGATGCAGCAATAAGGTATTAACGGCTGGTCCTGAAAGCTGGTGCAAAGGGGATGGCTGGTGTGGAGGGGAGGGGTGCTGTCTGTGCAGCTGGCCTGTCTGGGTGGTGTGGAAGCCCCGATGTGGTTTGCCAAACCAGCAGCGCCCTTAGCAGAGCCACAGCTATGCACATGTGTGTGTGTTTGTCTTTCTAGGGAAGCCACTGTCCGGAGTTTGTGTCTCCCCGATTTTCCTGAGCCCGCAGAGCTGGTTTGGAAGTACCTGGACCTGTCGACCTTCCTCCTCCTTTACCTCCTGCCTCTGCTGATCATCACGGTCACCTACACACGCGTGGCCAAGAAGCTGTGGCTACGCAATGCCATCGGGGACGTCACCACGCAGCAGTATATCACCCACCACAAGAACAAGAAGAAGAGCATCAAGATGCTGATGCTGGTGGTGGTGGTCTTCGCTGTCTGCTGGTTCCCCCTCAACTGCTACGTGGTGCTCATCTCCAGCCTCGGCATCAAGACGAAGAACTCCCTCTACTTTGCCCTGCACTGGTTCGCCATGAGCAGCACCTGCTACAACCCCTTCATCTACTGCTGGCTCAACGAGAGCTTCAGGTCCGAGCTGAAGTCGCTGCTCTGCCTGTGCCAGAAGCTGCCTCGCCCCCCGGACGACGCGCTGCCGCCCGTGGCCGCGTCCTGCCGCGAGGCGTGGACGGAGCAGGCCGGGGGCAGGAAGGGCCCTGCCTCGCAGAGCGCCTGCTCCGCCGCGCACCTCCGGACGGCCAACACCGACCTGTGAGCCCGAGGGCCGGGGTGAGTGTGCTGGATGTCAGGGGGCATTGCCCTGCTTCTCCTTGGGGATCGGTGGGTTTGCTGATGACTTCTGACTCATGGCACCCCTTTGCTCGGTGCAGGGGGGCAGAGCCCCTCGCTCCCCCTCTCTGTGAGCCCACAGCTGCGGCCGCTCTGGGAGCAGGTTTATGTGGGGGCACCCGCAGATGGTGACTGGCTCTGGGGGTTCCCACCTAACAAGAGCAGAGGGAGTGGGACCCAGGCTCCCATCCATGCTCATGCTGCCCCTGGTCGCTGGCCCGTCTCGGAGCTCACAGCGTGAGCGATGACACGGGGCTTTGCAGCGCAACGGGCACGGACCCATCCCAACATGTGCTTGAAGGACGGACTCATGCACCCAGGTTGGCTCCATCCCAGTGGAGTTTCATGCCAAAGCCCACAGCAGAGGTGAGGGTCAGTCTGCAGTGCTTTCCCCTTGGGCTGATGCAGCCTCCTCAGCCCCGCTCCATCCCCCCATTGCCACAGTGACCAGCCAGCAGCGCTGCACGCTGGGCACCGGCAGCGGCCTCAGGCGGCACTCGGATGGGCAAGCTCAGTCCATTGAGAATTTCCCTTTGTTTTTGCTATAATTCAGGAAATGAGCCTGCACTGGCACTAAACAAAAGGCTGCAAAATATTCCGTCAGGGCTGCAGCATTCACCCACTGAAGAATGAGACCATTCTGCGTAATTACTGATTGCTGTAGAAGAGTTTCATTTCAATAGGATTGACTCAGACTTGGGGGGACGGTTTGTTTACAGTCCTGGGAAGAAGGCAGTTTAATTTAGGTACACTTGGGGGGACAGGTGGAAAAAAGAGGACAGTGGAAAGATTTAGTACATGGGAAGGTGGGGGGCAGAGAAAAGGACAGGGAGATAAGATGTTAAGAGCAGAAAGACACCAGAATGGCTCTGAGCAGCTGTGGGCAGCCCAAGTTGACTGTGGGCATGATCCAGCAGAGCTGGTGGAATGGAGAGAGGTTTGGAGTCCCCACCCCCTGGCCCTCCACCTGCTCCAGGGACCTGGGCAATGGGTTTCAGTGGTTTAAGGGCTGTCAGGGCTGCTTAGGGTCAGGGCTGCTCCTGGTCTACGCTGGCAAGAGCCTGGGCTGAGCTTCCTCCCTGGGAGGAGTGGGGACCCGGGTTGCTGGTGGGGATGAGGATGTGTTCCCACCACCTTCCTGGGAAAGCAGGAGAGGGACTGAAGAGGGAAACTAAGGATTGATTTCCCTTTTCCCCATTTGCACAGTGAGATGGAGCAGGAGGGGACAGAGGGGATGTCTGCTTCCAGGCCACTCGACCCTGCTTGGCCACGCGCCTCTGGTGAGCACTGCAACATCTGCACAGGGAGAAGAGAGCAGAGCTGGGATGGATGAACGGTCCTGAGGTGCTTCACCTGGAAACAGCAACTGCCTGAGTGCAGGAACCGCCGGCAGCTGCTGCAGGGAGTGGGCACTGCCCTTGCCCCGTGCAGAGCTGTGGCGTGAGAAGTCATGTGAGTGTGTAAAAATGTTAGAAGCAGCTCTCATTAATGAGCCCTGCCTCAATTATTCAGAGAAGCTGTCATTTGCCTTTCTACTGTTCCTCACTGCTCCCCAACGGTCAGTGAGTGGCCCTTCAGCCTGACATGGATCCCTTTATTAAATTATTATTCCTTCCCCGTGGATGCCAGTGTGGAGCTCTTGGTTCTCACTACAGAAACGTAGCAGCCCATTTCCTCTCAAGTATCTTCATAACTCTGAGAGCTTTTTTTCCCCTGAATGCTGCAGAGCTCAGCACCCTTCAGCCTCTGAGTGCTGTAGCACAAGCTTTTAGCCCCAGATAAGGATGTGAGTGAGACACGGTTTTCAGGTTCAGTGGACAGGCTTCCCCCAGACTGGGGAGTTTCCTTTGAGGGGGGAAACGTGAGCCATGCCCAAGTAATGAGTTAAAACAAAAAGAGCACCTGTCTCTCCAGTGCCGTAGCAGCAGCAGCAGTGCTGAGCGACCGGTGGCAGCAGCATCTCACGGGCAGTGAGGCCGGCGCAGAGCTGGGTGAGCTGATTCATGGGCTTGTGTGCCATTCAGGCAGATCCCCATGGAAGACACCACGGGTGTCCCCTGAAATCCATGCGGGCTTTAACAAAGCCTCTCACCGAACAGGACAACAGATGATGGAAGGAAGATCCTATCCTGCCCCCAAAGCTCCCTGAGGCAGAGCTGTGTGTGAGTTCACACTCAAGGGCCGGCGCTTGCACGGACTGCCAGCCCCACACTCAGCCCCGTGCTCAGCCCTGTGCTCAGCCCTGTGCTCAGCCCCACACTCAGCCCCGTGCTCAGCCCTGTGCTCAGCCCTGTGCTCAGCCCCACACTCAGCCCTGTGCTCAGCCCCACACTCAGCCCCCATCGGTCTCGTGCCTCTCCGTGCTCTCGGTGTGCCTGGCTCTGACTTGGTGCACACAAAACTCAGGCAGTTTCTGAAGAGTGCTCTCTCTNCTCAGCCCCACACTCAGCCCCTTGCTCAGCCCCACGCTCAGCCCCACACTCAGCCCCACACTCAGCCCTGTGCTCAGCCCCACGCTCAGCCCCTTGCTCAGCCCCACACTCAGCCCTGTGCTCAGCCCCACACTCAGCCCCCATCGGTCTCGTGCCTCTCCGTGCTCTCGGTGTGCCTGGCTCTGACTTGGTGCACACAAAACTCAGGCAGTTTCTGAAGAGTGCTCTCTCTCTTTCTCTCTTTCTTTCTATGTTTCCTCTCAATGTGCACCCTGTATCTCAGGTTTCTATGAAATAACCATAGCAACAGCACTAATGCTGGTATCCTCCATGAGCAGGACTAAGCCATGGCTCTCGCTGTGATTCTGAAATGAAATCTACTCTGCTGTGGGCAAATTCCAGGGTAGGAGCCAAGCTGGGGATTAAATCCATCCCCAGAGCTCTTTTACAGTGTGGGAGGGACAAGCTCAGTAGTTTCTTGTGCTGTTTGTCCAGGAGTGCTGGTACTGACCAGCTGCTGGGTTCCTCAGAAACAGACAGGTTTCTGGGAAGGAGCAGGCCACCTTGGGGTCATACCTGGCCATCATCCCTTTCATGCTCGCTGTGCTGGAAGCCCCTGTGCTGTGGGTGAGGCAGAAGTCTCTTTGAAGTCCCTTGACCTTCTGTTGAGAAATCTTTAATATGTCTTAGTTTTGTGGGTTTGGGTTTTGGGTTTTTTCCCCCCAACCACTCCTCCCTTCCTCCCTTTCTTTAACTGGCTGCACAGCCTTTTTCTGGAGCACTGCAAGACCTCATGCCAAAGAAGCAGGTCTCTCTTTGTACTCCATTGATCTTCTGCTAATCCATGTAGTCAGCTACCTCTTGCTGAGACAAATAACCTGGCTGGCTTTCCTTGGATCTGTCAATCGTAGCATCTCTTCATTGCTGAATTTTTCTCCCCTAAATGGGCATGATGTAAGGGCTGACTCTGTTGCATCTTCGTAATGGCTTAGCTATCTAGAGTGTAATTATCAATGCCTGAATGAGAGTCAAAGCCTCTCAGGCTTCACCCAGGCTCCTGTGGCACGTGTGGAGGCCCTGACTCACCCAGCCCCACTTGGACAAACGATGGGATGCACAACATTAAAAAACAGACAAACAAAAATGAACCGTTCTATGGTGCTTGATCTGGGCAGGGCTTGGGGACTGAGGGACAGGGGAGTGTGTCTCTGGGAGCTGCAGGTGCAAGGCTTGCAGCAGGGGCCTTACCTAGTCAGGGCCTGGAAAAGCATCGAAGAAATGTGGCTTTTCTGAAACAGGTGAAGGTCTGAGCCCCCTCAGAGGGCAACTAGATGCTTGAACACACATTAGCTTGTCTTCAGCCACACTGCTTGGGGGTGGGAATGGCTTCCTGAGCGGTGCTGGAGCCAAAGGATGGTCTGGACCAAAGGATGGCTTCCAAGGACAGGACCACCGCTGCCTGCTGGGTGGTTTCCTCCCTGGCCTACACGAGCTGGCTGCCACGGGCTTTGTTCATAGAGACCTGCCCTGGCTGGGGCAGCCTGCGGTGACCTGGGGCAGCAGCCACAGCATGGTTTGCTCCCAGCAGCCAACAGTGTGGCAGCCCGGAGGACACGGGGCTGGAGGGGAGCATGGGGCAGGAGAAGAGTCTATGGGGCAGTCCAAGAGCCCTGGGCCTGCTCGTGCCCTGAGGACTGAGGACGAGGCACGCTGGCCTTTGGCAGCTGTGCTTCTGGGCAGGGAGGGACTCGAACCTGTCCCAGGCAGGCACAGCCCCGGGACACACGACCCCAAGGGCGAATTTGGAGGGTGGAGTGCCAAGACACCGAGTTAGCAGAACTCTACCCCAGAGAAACTATTTGAGCACACAGAAATCAGTGTGCAACGATTCGGCGGAGACGTGTCTGAGTGATTAACAGCCCAGATTTATTAAGGTTAGCTCATGCCAAATGCATCTGACTGCCTTCAGCAGAGCTGCTGATGAAGACGATAACAGAGCATACAGCGCAGGGGATACCTGAATTCCAGAGGCAAATCCCCATATATAGCCCCGACACATAATGAACAAAGAAACCACAAAATGCCAACTCGATTAACAAAAAGCAAGCAGAAAAAAACCCACAATGAGTCAGAAAATTAGCTCAGGAAGGAGAGCTGGAGTACAATTATCATCAGTTCACTCTTCAAGCAGAAAACAGAACCCAGGGGCTGTCCAAAGCACGCTGAAGGCATACATGGGGACGTCCCAGCTCAATCCGGCTCAGGCCCCGGGACATGGGATGGAGCTGGGCCAGTGTCAGAGTCCATCCCCGTGCGCTGAGCTCCAGCCCAGTGACTGGGAGCCCGGGGAGAAGAGGGAGACAAAGTGAAGGACGCACCCAGGCTCATACTGGGAAGATACAGATCAGCCACTCTCTGGCACAGGCAGCATCTCTCCCTCAAGCCCGGGCAGAGGGCTCTGCCCGCTCACCGGAGGAGCAAACACAGCCGCTCCCCTCCAGCCATCCCTCCTGCGCTGCGGTAGGGAGAGAAATGCTTCTGATCCCCCAGCTGCTGGCTGGAGCCCAAGCAGGAGTGTTGATGGGGTGATGCTTTACCCCACCCTGCCCAGCACTGCACCGCAGGCCACTCCTGCTCCAGAGGCCCCAGGCTGCCCTGTCCCACCAGTGCCCCTGTTCCTGAGCAGCTCTGCTGAGCTGGTGTCCGAGCTGACCGTGCCTGTGCCCTTCCCACCACGGCTGCACACCCACCTCATCGTGCTGAGCCCCCTGTGCCGAGCGGGCCTGGCAGAGGCTGTCACGCTGCCGCAACACGCTGGCGATGCTGCGCTTGGGGTGGCTGCCTTGGAGCAGGACTGGAGTCCTGTGGGGTCTCTGGATCACAGTATGGGGGATGGGGGGGGGAGCAGGGGTGGGGGTGCACAGGAGTGGCCTGAGCCACGCTTGGATTTGTGCCAGGGAGGGCAGGTAACAGGTTTGGAGGGCGGTGAGGTGCCTGGGTGCTGCTCAGAAGCAAACCCTTCCTTAGGGGGTTCCTGGGGGCCTCCCCAGGTGCAGAAACACTTCTTGCCCTGCCCCCAGCATCTTCCCCTCCACCCAGCAGCGAGGGTGGGATTCAGGGCCTGGCCATGGCACTTTCTGCCATGAGACTGTACTGGCTAATGCCTTGTTCAGCGACACTGTCATACAAGAGCATTGCCCTCCACACTGAGAAGCTGCCACTTACCAGAGGTGAGGGGGGGAAAAATAGTAATAACCTCCCCCCCCAAGCAGGCTGAATCCTGGAGGAATCATGTGTCTGGTTTCACAACACCACAGCCTGTCACTTAGAGAGGCGTCTGCATGACAGGCCTAACAGCTCCTTGGCAGATAAGAACAGACAAATCACTCTATAAAACCAGAGCGATGGACCATCTATGTCTGCTGGAGACAAACCCGACTGCTTTATGGGACACTGTAAGGGACAATTGCAGGCACTGTCCCTGTTAATGGACATTCAGCTTATTGCCTGGCAATTCATGCTGCTTCGTAAAGGTTTATATTCTCCCAAGCGCATCTCTGACCGCCCCGTAGCCGTAGGTACCTGATACACACCATGTCCCGGCCGGTTCCGGAACCTCGGTGGTCTCTGTCCCAGAGCAGTTCCCCTCTGTCAGGATCTTCACTTGGTGTTTGTAGCTGGAAGTAGCAACAGCAACTTTCAAACCATTGTTTTGGGCAGTTGGGTGGCACCCTACAGAACACAGCACACTCCTCCCTGGATCAGACCCCCTTGTTGCCACTCCGAGTCCTGCGGTCGGTGTGACTGCAGGGCAGACAGGTTCTGGGGTGTTAGGGGACACTTTATGATACATCATTAAAATGACAGCAGGAAAGCTGTAGAGCAGCAGGTTTTGTTTCTTCTTGTGGGATGGAGATGATGCCACAGCCCATCTCGGGCAGTGTCAGGAACTGACTGACCAATCAATGGCCTAAACCTTTTGCAGCTTCCCTCTCCTTCTGCTGGTGATGGGTGCTGGACAGGGTGGAACATGAGCAGGATACGGCATTCTTGACTCCCCCAAAGCTCCCCACGAAGCTCAGGTAATGAGGAGCTGCACTGGAATCTGTCAGCAGCCCCTTCTCCAGGCTGTTGGCTCCCCTTCACGTCGTAACCATCACACAGAGGCTGGCTGGGCTCAGAGGCCTCATTTACCACCAGGACTCAGGGAAGGAATTCAGGAATTGCACTGGGATAATAATGTATTTCTGAGGGATAGTAATAATTACTGGCATCAGCCTGTCCCTGGAGACAAAGAGCGTTTGTTTTCCATCAGCAAGGCTCCATGATTGGCGCTGCAATGTTTTCCCTCAAAAATGAACTTCTGCTGCTGCCAGGAAAAGGAACCAGGCTCCCATTTTAATCCTCTGTTTTGTGGGGGTGGCTGTTGTTACTCCCAGTTTGGTTCCAGTTGAGAGGTTTTGCTCTCATTAATGCCCCCCTGATCCTCTAAACACTATGCCCAGACCCCCAGCCCTCATCTGCACAGCCAGGGCAGCGTGATCCGAGGGGGAAGGTTGGTTCCCTTCTCAAAATTTGGAAGGAATCTGATGGCAAAGGCAGCCCTGCCTGTGGTTCGTCTGCCCAGCAAAGCTGTGGGGCAGTATCTGCCCTTGCTGCGTGGGAGAGGCACAGCAGCCAGAGGTACTGGCAAACCCACGCCGCCCCGCAGAGCTTTTATCTGCCTTCCGGGGGCTGAGTCCGCAGAGCACCTCTGAATCAGCCCACAGCTTGGAAAGGTGAGTTTGGAAGGTAGAAGGAAAACAAATTTATGTCTTCTGGCACAGACATTCAATAATTCAATAACATGCTGTAAAACGTGGGCTTTCGTGCCCTTGTAATCGCCCTCACGTCCCGCAGAGGAGCAGCGATGTGAAAGTCAGGGAGAAGCCTCTGGAAAACACAAAATGGGAAAATCAGAGAATAAACAGTGGGAAAAAAAAAGAGAAAATCCTCTGTGGGGAAGGAAAGCAAAGAGGGGAAGAAACTTGGGGCTGGAAAGTGAGTTCTGTCTAATGGATTTCAGTCTGAGTAACTGAACTCTGCCTAACCGCCCTCCAGGCCCTATGCAGAGGAGACAGGAGAAATGCTGCAGAGCAGATTTAAAAGGTTCAGTGCACAATTACTCTGTCAGGGAGGGCACGGCCACGTATGGCTGAGCAAGACGAGCCCAGTGGGAGATGCAGCTTATTATGGCACTAAGTGCGACTGATGCCTCCGGGGATGAGCAGCTCCTGCGCCAGGAGCAGCGGTGGAGCACAGGGGAGCTGAGCATCGCCCACCCCGTGTCTCCTGACAGGAAAAGGAGCTGGAATTTAATTACCAGCTTTCTCCTCGGGCTGCTTTGGTTTTGGTCCAGATCACGTCAAACCACAGATGGACCCTGGACGCAGAGCTTCGGGATAAGGTCTCACAGTGTAAGCTGGGTGCCTCCCGAGCCGGCGCAGCAGGGAAGCCTCACAGAGCTCAGCTGCTCACAGGTGATGGTCACGGTCAGTACAGGCCCTGGTAACCAGCCTGGCCCGTGCTGTAGGCTGCCCAGCAGGATCCCACCAGACAGAGCACTGCTCTGCCCCTGCAGTTACCTCGTCAGGGGACCCAAGCGACTCGTCCCAGCACCCCACACGTTTCAGCCAAGTTCTTTAAAGCAAAACCCCATCGCTGGGGATGATTTGGCTTGGCTGGATCGCTGGCTGCACACGGTGCTGCTGTGGGGAGCAGGACACAAGGCAGCATTCCTGCCCCAGGACCAGCTCAGGAGAGCGCCCAGCTCATGTGCCTCGTGGGGGCCAAATGGTGTTTCCTGGCATCCTCCCCCGGAGCCGGAGGCTTGCCAAGCAGCCGGCCCGTGTGCGCTGAATGCCTCTGCAGCAGCTTTGCAGCCCAGCTGGAGATGTTCTTCCCGGAGGCAGTCGAGGTGAGGACCGTGTGTACCCCTGCATCTTGACATCCTGCCAGCCTCTCTGCAGAGTGTTGCTGATGAGGCACCAGGAACTGGAGAGGTTGGAGTCAGGCCTCACCTGACCACCTAGGAGCTGGTTTTCAACCCCACGCTTCGCTGCCTGCATGGAGCGTGTGTTCCTCCCGCCAGCTCCGGTCCACAGATGTCTACCTCTTATCACGGTGCTGAGAACAAGAATCCCAAGTACTCTGGGGGGAACCATGGCTTATCACCACTCCTCCTGCACCAGCCAAAACTGAGGCGAGACCAGGCAACAATAAACGCCCTGAGGCAGGGAGCAGAGTGGGGGTGTAAACCTCGTGTTCACAGGGAGCTCCTGGCTTGGGTGCAATCATCTGCTTTGCATGGGAGCAGTCACCCCAGGGAAGAGCAGACCCTTGAGGCCGGGCCAAACCCACCCACCCCTTACCTGCTACAGCGTGTCCAGTCCGCAGAGAGCTGGGAATGAGAAGTCCGGGGCGGTTACAGCCTGAGTCAGGAGTCGCTTGGGGACAAGGCAAGGCACGCTCTGAGTGCCCACCCCACCAGCACGCTGGAAGCCTCTCTCCCAGTGCAGCGCAGCAGCCTCAGACAAGAGGCTGGGCACCGGTGGGCGCTCAGCCCAGATCCTGGAGCTGCGTTACCCGTGGGATGCCTGGGGTCCTCCCACCTCCAGTCTGTGGGGGCTCAGCACTGGCAGGACATCTGGGACCACCAGCTCCTCGCAGACCTTTGGTGCAGCTGGCCACGCTCTGGGCAGCAGCAAACCCATTTTGCTCTTAGGTTGGGGGTGTTGTTTTAACACCTGTGAGGACAGAGCCCCCCTGCACCCCAATCAAGGAGCTCCAGGGACAAGGCATGCCCAGCAAACAGCTCCACCAGCACTATGGCTTCACGCTCAGTGGTGAACAACTGGATCTCCTGGGCTCAGTGCACACCCATCGCATCACTGGGCACGGCTGGTGATGTGTGAACAGCATCACGTGTGGGTAGCAGCACCAGCAGAGTGTGGACAAGAGTAACAGCTTCTAATTAGAAAGAGAAATCATATCCTTCATTCTAACAATTACTTTAAAGAACAGGCCTAGTGTGAGGGCATGGATGACTTAACGAGCACTGTAATTATTGCACCTTGAGAACTGCTCCACAGTGAAGCTTTAGGGATGGGAGCTCTGTGGGCATCATTTAGGGGTGTCCAAGCCCTCCCCATCCCCAGGCCCTGCAATGAGCCCTGCTGGGGATCTGGCTCTTCCAAGGAAGATTAAACCAGCCCAACAAAGAGCACAACAGGCACGGAAAGGAATCAAAACTCACCCAGTGTCACCACCTCCGGCTCCGAAATTTATTGAACTACAAACACACAGCACATGAGAGCATCCTACCTGGGAGGGATGTGGGGGCACACACCCCCTCTGCGTAACAGAGCAGCTTCAGCTGCTGCTTTGTGTGGATACAGACATCACCCAAGAAACAACAGGAACAACTTGCTTCAAATTACAATGGTAACGACACAGAATTTACAAAAATATAAATAACCTATTTGTAACCTTAAAGAAAAATAACATCCACCATAACCCCACCATGTACTCCCCTAGGTAAACCATGGCTGCAGAAATGTATTTATTATTGCTCATTAAAAAAGCACCAGAGTCTGCAGGATTAAGTAACCCAAAGCACACAGGGCATTTCCCCCAGCACCTGCAGACTCTTCTGAGAAGTGTGCCCAGATCACTGAATCCGAGTTTGCTTCAGCAAGGGCAGAGTGAAGGCAACGTTCCTGTAAGCACCCAGTCTAAGGAAAGCACCAAGGATGTACTAGTTGTGCATTTTAATAGGATTTAAGTGCATGCCTGCCTTTAAATCTGTGCTTAAAGAGCTTCCCAGAACAGGGCTGGACTTAGAGCTTGGCGCACAAACTCCCCTGCCAGTCAGACTTCCAGGCAAGAATGGTGTCAGGAACGATCGCTTGGAAAAGGCCAATCCTGCTGCACAAGAGCCCTTCCATTGTTCAGCCCCAGATGAAGTTTGCACAGACGCTGAATGATTTGATCTCGTTCAGCTCCTTTCCAGCCGTGCCAGCTTGGCACGAGCCGCTTCCTGGCGCGGCCACGCCAGACCCAGTGCCACGGGAATTTCCTTCCCTTGCATGCCACGCATCGTGCTGAAAACACTACTAAAAAGCAGAAGTCAAGTATCGAGTCCATTGGTTCCCAGCTAAAGACATCCACCACCCAGGCCTGTGGCCGGTGCCGATGCCCACGCCGCGGTTGTGCCCTGGTGTCCAGGCGCTCGCAGGGGCTGCGGCTGGGCTCATGGAAGTCTGGCCAGAGGGGTCCCTGGGGGTGAGCTAAAGGCCACTTGTGGAAATTTTGGCCCGTGTAAACACAGCTGATGTTGCTGCCACAGCTGGAAGGAGGGTGCCCGCTGTGGACACCAGTGAGAGTGGGGAGCAGCCCCTGGGTGGGAGCTGGGGGGCTCCACCGCTGAACCCATCCCCCCCGTCCCGGAACGCTCTCGCGCAGGGCCAAGCTCCCCCTGAGCACCAAACACGGCGACTCACACAAGGTGGTGCAAGAAGCTCCACGTGGGACCAGGAACAGGGAAAACACACTGAAAACACGGCTAAACCCACCCCTGCTTCACACTGCCCACTCCTGCCAGCCCAGTGCCGCAGGCAGTGTGCCCAGCACAGCGCTGGGCTCCGGGGGGGCAGCACCCGAGGGGCAGGAGCCAAGTCACGGCACAGGACCCACCCTACACACCGCGTATGGCACGGCACCCCCACCGATGTGCCCCCTCCTCAGCCTCGAGTTCCCGAGTTCCCACCGTGCTCAGACATCAACCAGCTGAAAAGGAACAGCTTACCTGACAGACTGTGGAGGGAATGGGGTCGATTCTTTAAAGAAGGGAAGGAGGAAAACAGAGTAAACCCGAATGCATCCCGGGGGTCCTGAGCCCACCCATGCCAGCAGAGCTGCTCAGCACACGCGGGAGGGACAAAGGCCACAACCTGCAGCGCACGCGAGGTGATGCTCTCATTAATCACTTCAATTAAACAGCCGTTCCTGCCCCTCCCTTGCTCCGGACACTGCGCTGCCGTCCTCCCCATCCCCGCAGCTCGGGCACCCTGGGACGCACACAGGGCAGTGAGTTGAGCTGCACAAGCACCCTGGCTCGGCTCGGTGCGTTGATCGTGGTTCCCGCTGGAGGTGACTGTGTCCACAGTCACATTAGATGTTTATTTACCTTTGTTACGCGATTAATCCCAGCGCTCGCTCCCTCCCGCCCATAACCCTGGGATGGAAACCCCGGGGGG
>VZTU01024280.1:19553-29578 GCA_013400835.1 Zapornia atra | reverse complement strand
TATATACACACATATATAAATCTGTAGTAAAAATAAACAAGAAATATACATTATGTATTATTTAAAACAGCTAATTTTAAAATATTTTACTGCTCTCATGATCAAACTCACAACATTTTTTACTGTCTGAATTTACTGGATGAAAAAGTTGAAACACAAAAGATGGGCAGAAAGTGCAGAGGTCAAATAATAAAATTTGCACTCTGATAAACCTGATGCTATCCTAAAACAAATTAATTATTCCTGTCGAGAAATTCACAGCACATGAAAATTTTCATTCTCTTAATATACCAGATTTGTGAGTTCAATAGTTTCTGTAAAATTTAGAAGTATTTTGTTCTTTCTACATAAATTCAAGCTCATTCATTGTTTATTCTTAAACTTCTTCTCAAAGTATTTTTAAAGGAAAAAAGGAAGGCAAAAAAAGGGCTATGTTCTAATTATATATGTCAAAAGAAAGGATGTTTTAAGGGAAGATATTCATAACAGGTTTCTGTGATGGTCAATTCATCATTACAGAGAGGTTCAAATACAGATCAAATTGGTTTATATATGCCAGTATATTCCTAGTTATTACCAATTGGGAATTTCTTTTAAAGATTCCGCAGAGAAAGCCAAAGTCCAAGTCAGAGAGACAAGTGAACTCTCTTAGGAACAGTTCTTTCCATACAAACTTATGACCTCAGTCTTAGACAACAATTTTCAGTGCATTTTGACCTTAATATAATCTCAGGAGTTGACTACAGTAATGGAGAGTTTCTCTGTTCTGGAACCAAGTAAAATGTTTCGGGATAAATTTTCCTGAAGTGACTGATCTTGGGAGACTTCAGGTTTTAAATGCTGCTTGAAAGCTTCGCCTACCTTTGATACCAGTGTTGCCAGCTCTTTTGATAGATACTGAAATAAAAAAATATCCCAAAGAATCAGAGAATTTGCCATAATACTTTGGTCTGTTTTCTCTCATTGTTTCCACGCTTGGCAATATATTCAGAAGTGATTAATTACAGGTCATTTATAATGTCTGTTTGATAGTACTTGCAAAGTATTAAGATAGCAGAAAACAATTGTTTATGTCCCATGAGGTAATCTGTAACTTTACACTGGTGTAGCTCCATGAATCTGAATTAATAAAGACAATTAAATTTTACAAAAAGTATTGTAAAAAACAAAATTTTCCTGTTTAGGAAATCTGTTTTACACTTCTCAGAAGCAAAGTAGATATCATAGCTTGAGAGACAGGGATGTTATCTATCATTAAGTCCTCTTTCCAGTTCTGATACTCTATAGCTGTTGGCAAAAGTCTCTAGTGCAAAATAAGGACTACTTCTCCATTGCGGATCTTTCCTCACAGACTTATAGATACCCATGCCAAAGTGTCCAGCAACTGTGGATTCATGAAAGCAGTTTATAGTCTGATCCTAAGCATAGCTACCACAAAACTTTGATTCCTAACAAAGCAGAACCACCCCACCTCACCACTTTTGTTGCTGTTCTGAATAGAATTCAAGCCACTCCATAACTATTTTTCTATTTCAAGACTTCTACCTCCAATTCCTATACCACGACAGGACATTAGGGAGTACTGGAACAACTTGAAGTTGAAAACTTGAAGTGCTGGACTGCTATTTTTCATAAAATAACTGCTCATTAAAACTCAGCATATGATAAAAAGAGCATGCCATATAATATACAAGTTTTAGTCCTGATGTAAAGTTCTTTGTACCATGCTTTGTAG
The DNA here is from genome assembly GCA_013400835.1 of Zapornia atra. Taxonomy (NCBI): domain Eukaryota; kingdom Metazoa; phylum Chordata; class Aves; order Gruiformes; family Rallidae; genus Zapornia; species Zapornia atra. Next base: position 27,843 of record VZTU01024280.1, on the reverse strand, counting down.
TTAAAGCTGTTGTCTAAAATCCTGTGATGAAGACATTTCCACATCACATTTTCTAACAAGTCATTTCAAAAGTATTGCCAATACAAATGCCTATATAGGGGAATTATTCTCACAGTATTTCTAGGCAAGCACTCTGCTACTTGATAAGGAAGAGATTTTTATTTCATTTAGTTTTCTTTAAGTACTGAAAATGGCTTCAGGCCTATCAAAACCTGAGTATCTGTTTAGCTTCACCTCGGGAGTGTTTTATTAAGTTCAATGGAACCTAACAGCTATCTGTGTCTTGAGTGCAAGTATAGTTAGGTGATTTGTTGGACAAGGAAATGTTGAGGGCATGAAGTCAATGACATTGATGAGTGTGCACTTCCTTTCAGAGAGTATTAAACAACATCGGATTAGGCCTTTATGTATTTATGTAACATTACTTTATAGGAGTGAGGTAAAATATGCCTTGATACTGAGCTCTGTGTGATGAATAATTTATCCTACATATGTAGAGTCTGCTTTACTTCATTCAGTACCTGTGGCCAGGTTGTGATTTCCTTACATTAATTCCATATTATTTTGTTCAGGTTTTTGAAATGTTTATGGATTGAACTGGAATCCTTTTCTCAGCAATTAGTAGGAAGTGTGTCAGATGAGTATAGAAAATCTCTTCATGTTCATTGGAGAAATTCAGCAGCCTTTTTGACATGAATACTTTTGTGTGGAAATATAAAAGGGTTTTTTATAACTAAATAATTCATCAAGAATTACCTTTCCACAGTCACTCATGACAATAAGACAAGATTATTGCAATTTTTGCAATAATTAAATGCACTATGTAGTTGAAAACATTTATTTCCAAGTAATATTTGTAGAATGCAGTGAACTTTTGAATATCTGTTTCATTCAGTTTTAAATAAAAGGAAGTTAAAAGCCAGCGTTGTGCCTTGGTGGCTAGAGGGCCAATGGGATCCTGGGGTTCATCAAGAGGAGCGTGGCAGCAGGTAAAAGGAGGTGATCCTCCCCCTCTACTCTACCCTTGTCAGGCCTCACCTAGAGTATTGTGCCCAGTTCTGGGCTCCCTGGTATAAAAAAGACAGGGATATCCTGGAAAGAGTCCAGCAGAGGGCTATGAAGATGATTAAAGGACTGGAGTATCTCCTCTATAAGGAAAGGCTGAATGAACTGAGGCTGTTCAGCCTTGATAAAAGAAGAATGAGAATTATTAATGCTTATGAATATCTGAAGTATGGGACGCAGGGGGAAATGGCCAGCCTCTTTTCAGTGGTCTGTGGGGACAGGACAAGGGGCGATGGCCTCAAGTTGGAGCACAGGAAGTTCCACCCCAATCTGGGGAAGAACTTTTTCACAGTGAGGGTGACAGAGCCCTGGGACAGGCTGCTCAGGGGGGGTTGTGGAGTCTTCTTCTCTGGAGATATTCAAGTCCTGTCGGGATGCCTCCTTGCGCGACCTGTTCTAGGGACCCTGCTTTGGCAGAGGTGTTGGACCCGATGATGTTTTGAGGTCCCTTCTAACCCCTACAGTTCTGTGATTCTGTGAATAGCTTTTGCTGCAGTGAAATACTGTTTCAGTCAAAATTAAATCATAGAGCCTAGATGTTGCCATCCAGAGGGACCTGGACAGGCTAGAGAAGTGGGCCCAGGTAAACCTCATGAGGTTCAGCAAAGACAAGTGTGGGCTCCTGCACCTGGGTCAGAACAACCCCTGCTATCCATACAGGTTAGGAGATGGTGTGCTTGAAAGCAGCCCTGAGGAAAAGGACTTGGGAGTACTCGTGGATAAGAAGTTGGACATGAGTCACCAATGCTTATCTGCAGCCCAGACAGCCAACTGCATCCTGGGCTGTTTCCAAAGAAGCATGGCCAGCATATCAAGAGAGGTGATTCTACCCCTCAACTCTGCTCTGGTGAGACCTCACCTGGAATACTGTGTCCAGCTTTGGAGCCCTTAACATAAAAAGGACATGGACCTGTTGGAGTACATCCAGAGGAGGACTACAAAAATGATCAAAGGGCTGGAGCACCTCTCCTGTGAATACAGGTTGCAAGAGTTGGGCTTGTTCAGCCTGGATAAGAGAAGGCTCTGGGGCCACCTTATAGCAGCCTTCCAGTACCTGAAAAGTGCCTATAAGAAAGTTGGGGAAGAACTGTCCACGAGGGCATGTAGAAATAAGACAAAGAGTAATGGTTTCAAACTAGAAAGGGGACATTTAGGTGGGATATTAGAAAAAAATTCTTCAATATGAAGGTGGTGGATCACTGGAACAGGTTGCCCATAGACCTAGTGGAGGCCCCATCCCTGGAGATATACAAGATCAGGCTTGATGGGGCTGTGAGCGACCTGATCTAGTGGAGATGTCCAAAGGTTCCTTCCAACCTAAGACATTCTATGATTCTATGAAAGAAATGCATGCATACACACACACAAGTTCAATTTAACACCTTAAACATCTAGAGATCAGAAATCAAGATATATCTTGCAAGACTATCTCACTCAACATCACAAAGATTTTTCTGATACTTTCCAAAAGTTCAACACTATGAAAACATTCAAATGTTGTATGCTTAATTCTACTTAATTTTCATTACTACATTATTTAATGTTTGTTAAGGCTTGACTGACTACTACGAAAAAGGATAATCTCTACAATAGATCCAGCTTTTTGCTTTGTCCACAAAAAGTGGGACAAAGAATCCTTTTCTTTGTCTGGTAAACTTGCCTACTGTTGTACGAGAAATAGCTTCGGGCAAAGGTTCAAAAAAGCTGGTGCACAGACTTTATATTTTTAGACTCAGAGTGTCAATGTAACTGCAAAGCAATGCACCAAACAAGCAACTAAATAGGACACAGACATTGGAATACACAAATTACCCAAAAAGGGGACCAAGGAGATCAAAAATTAATTTTACAGATGACTCTGGAGAGGAAATTAAGTCTTTTAGTAAGACAAAAATAGAACAGAAAAAGCATTTGGAAATAGTGAAACTACTACAGTATTTGTTTTCAGTTTCCCTGTGGTGCTTCCATAACATGGATCAATGACTTTCTACCTGTTCTGAACCAGTGTGTATAACTACTTTTTCAGGCTTGTAAATATGCAGGTTGGGTGAGTCCATGTTCAGGTGTTTTCCCTCATGATATGAACAACACAGAAAATACATGGCTCTTGAGTCTTTTGCTCATGAAAGTTGTGATAATAAGAAAATTTTCAGCTCCATCTGACTCCATCATACCAACTCAGAAACCAGTTATTTCCTTTAAATTAGATTTCAGTATGTTCCAAGGTAGATGCATATGTATGTACATGCAAATGGTGACTTAAATATATAGGGTAAAAATAGTCTATGTTATGCACTTTCTACCTTTGAATCAGATTATAGAGCATACAGTTTTGTTTCATATAAAGTACCCTCTCTGTGGATTGATTTTTTTTTTTAGGACAGTAATAATAAAGAGAAGGCAGCTTTGACACCTATGTGACTACAGTTTATGTGTGAGCCATATGAAGAATACCTTCCTAATACATGGTTTATCTCTTTTTTTGTTTTATTTTGGTTTTTTATATGATGCCTGTTAAGCCTAGATATCTGCTAGGAGCCTAACAGAATTAGTAATAAGATGGTTAAGGTCTTTCTTTGCCAGTAAAATTATCCAGGTAAGAATTAGTAGGTAAATCAAACAGGCATGAGATAACTGTCCAATTATTTGTGGAATTACATAGATGCACATTCATTTCAAGTCATAAACAGAAATTTTACAATTATTTTGAGGATATGTAACAAAGCTTAGAAATTTAACCTACTTGTAAATTCTTATATAATCTTTTCAGTTATTCTAGTGTCAACTGCAATGCCATTGGCCAATTTTGATAATTTTACAATGGAAAAGTTATAAAAGTTGTGGGTCCATTTGTCTCCTTTAGCTGCAAATGTATTTGTTTCACTACAAGCCACAACTGCATGCATTGAATAACAGTAGTAGAATCATATATGCTTTTTTGTATATGCATAATGATAGAAAAAAATAAATATTAATGAAAAAATGAGTAACAAATGAAAAGCATAAAGGTAAATGCTGCTTTAGAGTAAACTTTTAGGCAAAGAAGGAAACAGGTTGTTGTAAATGGCATTTCATTTATCCAAATTTTCTTAAGTATGAGTTTTAAGACAGACCCAAGTTTAATTTTAGAAATCAAATGCTATAACTAGAAGCACTCAAGGGTTGGAGGAAAGAGAGCTGCAGAGGGGGAGGAAAGAAGAGGGAATTGCTCCTTGAGTGCACTGCAAATAGCTTTTGAATCAACAGTATGGTAACAATTAGACAGTGGTCCTTTTTTATTTTGCTGGATTTTAAAAATCATAAAAATAGATTATGAATAAGCCTTGTGTAAGCCAAAAGTTACAACAGCTGCATTATCCTACCAATTCATACTAATTTTATCAGACCTATTCACAACTTGCTGCTAATATCTCACAGGTGGTAAGAACACATCTCAGATTCCTCCTTTAGGGATGAATTCTTCTGTGATATTTTCAGCTTTCACCTTTTATTTCCCACATTTACATCTTAATGGCAGGAAAGTGGTATGGAAACAATTCATTTAGCAAAGCAATAAAATAAGGCCTAGTACATATACGTTCCATATTGTTTCAAGTTATATGGAGCTTTCATATACCTTTGAAAACAAAGGCTTCATCATGGGATTTTCTTGGGAATTTTGAGTGTTTTACACACTTGCAAGCAGTGCAGGTATCCTATCAAAAGCTTGCAAGCTTTTATGAAAAGTGTCTTTGAAAGGCCCATCTTTGCAAGTTTTACAAATGTGTACCTTTTTGCAATGATAACAGGTACACTCTTCCTGACTGACATAGAAATGGCACTTAATCTTAGGTTAATCATTTATAATGTCCAACCTCTCATCAGGTTTTGGGGGCTTGGTTGGGTTCAGGGTTTTTTTCATATTTAAATGGTTTTTATACTTGTTCTGTGCTTTTATCATAAAATAAATGCCTATACAAACAATTTGTAATGCTAAATATCAGAATGGAATTAATATTTGGAGTGCTAAAGAAAAGAACTCTAGGGTATTTAATTTAATGTATGTTGGAATAAAATCAATGTTCTTATTAACTTATTTGGAAAATAAAATTATTAACACTGAATTATCTTAAAAAGAGATTTAATATTTTAAGATGGCATTATTTGGAACTTATTTTAAGTAGCATATAACCTGTGAGTCAAGATCTTCCATTTCTAAAGAGAAAATCAATAGAGCAGGGAGAGCAACATCCTTCTCTTAGGAGGAGGGAAAAAGATAGGCTTCCCCTTTCTTGAGAAAGGCATTCAGCTACTCTCTGTCACCTCAAGGGCAGAGAAAAGAGACACTTCCTAATAGCTAAAAGTCAACATCAGATTAATTTTCACAGATGGCTGGTTCTCATTTTATACTTTAAATGTATATACATACATATTAGAAAGTATGCTTCACAGCCATCATAAACATGTCACCAGTGTTCTTCCATGTATCTCTGATTGAGTTGTACAGTAGCAGGGACGTATCTAATTAATATTGTGCTTTGATTTTGGGGGTGTTTCCTAAAGAACTGTGGGAGCAAACTGGCTTTTATACATTCTCTTCTTTTAATAGAAGGGAGATTTGCTGAGGGATATGGTTGTTACCTGCAATTCCAACTCAAGCACTCTGTCAGGTTTCAAACATTCTTGGTGAATTGCAAATGAGAGAGGGACCCCTTGAAACAGATCTATAGCCTGTAATATAATTGACTCAAGACAGCTTTCTGGAAACTTTTTTTGGTTGCTCCTATTCAGCTGTTTCAGAAGCACATGGGCTTCTCTAATGGAAGACATTTAAGGGTGAGTAGGTCTCTTTAATGTGGATCTTCCTCTTTTTTAAGGACACGTCTTCCATTACATCTCTATCAACTTACAAAACCTGGGTATATCAGAAACACTTAGAAGAGCAAATATTCAAAAGCATATGTCTAAAGAGAGAGCAGAAGAATTTTCAGGCTTCTGGGGAAATACACAACTGATGAAAAAAGATGTCCAGGTATTTGCCCTAGGTTTCAAGCATAGGGTTGCATAGGCTGTGTTGACAAAGGCTTGAAAGGATGTGAAAATCATCTTAACTGCAGCAGTTAGCAAAAACAGTGTGTCAGAGTCTGTGTCCATTTTCGGGGCAGACTTCCTGAACAGTGTACAGTGTCCTAAATAGCTGTCAAAGCTGAGTCCTTGATACAGGTGTTTATGGTAAATATTATTAACATTTTTTAATTATTATGTAATGGTATGGTTACTTGATCAGCAACGTACGGCAGCAAAGAACAATTACATCAAAACAATTCAGCATCCCCTTGTGGCAAATGTAATTACTTTCTTTAGTTTAGAGGAATTTACACAAACCGTATCTGTAGTGAGGACAGGACTGATGCAAGAACTGGTTATTCCTTTGTTTCCTTTTGAATATACTGATGGTTTTAATTTTCATCACATAGTTCCTCAGTTTCTCCCCTCTGCATTCTTGTTTGTGAGAATCCAGTAAATGAGGTTCTGGCTAGAATTTTATTTCTCCAGGCAGACTTTCTACACTGTGTTGTCTATGCAAACTTTTGTTGTTCACGGGCTCTGATTTTCAGGACATAATGTTAAGTACCTCTATGAGGAAAATAGGCAACGTGAGTAGTCAGTTGAACATCAGTTACTGAGACCTCAGAGCCCCATGAGGTCTTCTTTGATGATACATTCAGCTTTTTCTCCTCATTAAAGAAGCCAGAGGTGCTAGCATGTTTCCCTGTTGTCTCAGAGAAATTAACACTCATTGTAATTTTCTAAGGCTTGTGAAACAGTTTAATAAAATCTAGCACAAAGTCTGTATGATTTTATGTTATAGCTATTAGATCTGTACAAGGAAGCCCGATGTTTCTACATATCCAGCCAACCTAGGAGATGGCAGTATTACTGTTCATCCAGATGGGAAAAGAGAAATAATGTTGACTTCCAATAACTACCTTGGAGCTTAGACATAGAGATTCTGTAATGTTGTCTTCAAGGCAGCTTATGCATAAGCTAGGAAAGAAATAGGAGCAATCAGAAAAGGAAGTTGTAGTCAAGAGCTGGTGCTGTTGGAAGAGTAAAAACCCTTTAAATTCTTGGGGTAGCTGCATAATTTTCTGCAATTGGTTGGAGAGATTTGTGGCAGGACATGGAGAGTGGTTTATCTTGTGCTACTTCAGTACAGATATTAGTGACTTATCTCAAATTCCAATAGGATAGACTTTTGAAGGTTTTATTGATTTTGAAAAACATTACAACTTGCTTAACTGTATAATAAACATATTCAAGGACAAAAAGTCTCCATCCAAAAGTATGTATCAGTTCAAACAAGCCAGAGAGTGTTTTGACTCTCAAGACTTGCGTTTGCTTTCTGGAAAATACCTTCATGTACATGAAAACACATGTGCACCAGGTACCTGTGTACCATTTTCACTGGAAAAAACCTCCAAACCATTCATTAATTATATATAATTACCAATGAGCATAAATGTCTACTGAAGTTCTAGAACGAACTAAATTTTTGTAACACCAAACACCAGAAGGAGCTTTTAAGCTCTTCACTGGCATGGTTTCTTGTTCTGTCTTGCGTTCTTTCCCATTTTGAAGTGTTTTTTCTTTGTTTCTGATGTGTTACAGTTTCCAGACTCTATTCAAAATACCATTTGCACATTTAAATCTATTTCGACAACTGCTTGTAGACAGACTGAAGGAAATAGTGCAACGGGAAAAACAATCCATTCTGTCATCAGAAAACCTTTCCAAAACTGTGAGAAACAGCAGACATCTTGCTGGAAATGAAGGTGCTGTGCTTGAAATGTAATTACTTTTCCCCTTCAGCTTTTATTTTTTCTTCCTTTTTCTATAGACAGTTACCTCCTCTGCACCTTCAGTCACCACTTAGTCCATATGAAATTAATACTCTTATAATAGATTTGTACAAAACCGGCAGAGAAAGAGCATGGAAACAAGATTGGATTTAGGCTAGTATAGTAGTTGTAGTTTTGTGTGGTAAGGTTTGGGGGATGGGGTGGGGAGGAGTGGGGTGGGGGGTGCTGCAGGAGTGGCTTCTGCAAGCAGCAGCTAGAAGCTTCCCCTAGGCCTGACAGACCAAGCACGAGCTAGCTCAAGGCTGGACTCACCACTGACCAAGGCCGAGCCCATCAGCAACGACCATAGCACCTCTGGGAATCATATTTAGGAGGAAAAATCC
>VZTU01024280.1:1877-19541 GCA_013400835.1 Zapornia atra | reverse complement strand
CCCATGGAAGATGATGGGAAACAAAGTTCCCACCTGCAGCCCATGGAGAGGTCCCACACTGAAGCGGATGGAGACATATGGAAGATGCTGTAACCCACACTGGAACAAACCCCTGGCAGGACCTGCAGCCTGTGGAGAGAGATCTATTCCAGAGTAGGTTTCAGGGGCGGGGGGAGCCTTGTGACTCCATGACGGAACAGGCTGGAGCAGTCTGGGCCTGAGAGACTGAGATACATTCTACGATTTATGACTGCACCCCATAGTAGTGACCCACGCTGGGGCAGCTGGTGAAGAGCTGAAGCCCCGTGGGAAAGGACTCAAGTTGGAGAAGTTCATGGAGGACTGTATCCCATGGGTGGGACCCCAAGCTGGAGCAGGGGAAGGGTGTGAGGAATGCAACCAAAACCCCCATTCCTGTCCCCCACTGTGACACCTTGGGGGAAAAAGGGAGGGAAATCATGAATAAAGTTGTCTGCTAAGAAGGGAGGAGTGGGGGGACGTGCTTTAAGATCTGGTTGTACTTATCATCATCTGACTCTTGTTTCTCTGTGTGTGTGTGTGTTGTTGTGTAATAAATTAAATGGTTTTCTTTTTTATTCTGTGTTGAGTCTGTTGTGCTTGTGACCCTAATTACAGAATTATTTCACTGTGTCCTTATCTCGACTCCTAAGCCTCTCAATATATACATTCTCCCCTGTCCACCTGAAAAGGGGAGTGATAGAATAGCTTTGGTGGGCATCCGGCCTCCAGCCAGGGTCAAACCACCACAATAGTTTAAGTTTCTTAAGTATTGTAGTTATTTTTGTCTACTGAATCCTCCCAACCCCTCCAATATTTTAAGATATTATTTGACCTGCAATAACAGGCTAGTAAGCTTATTCTTTTACTTACTGTAATCATGGGTAGAAAACTATGTCATTGTACTTGAACTTGGCTCCAATAATCAAATGTTTAGTTGTTGATATAATAGAACCATAGAATTTTTTAGGTTAGAAAAGACCTTTAAGATCATCGAGTCCAACTGTTAACCCAGTACTGCCAAGATTGTCGCCATGTCCCTAACCACCACCCCTTCAGGTCTTTTAAATACCTCCAGGGATGGTGATGCAACCACTTCCCTGGCCAGCCTGTTCCAATGATCGATAACCCTTTTGGTGAACAAATTTTTCCTAATATCCAATCTAAAACACCTCTCATGCAACTTGAGGCCTTTTCCTCTTGTCCTATCACTTGTTACTTGGGAGAAGAGACACCCACCTGGCTCCTCTCAGGTAGCTGTAGAGAGCTATGAGGTCTCCCCTCAGCCTCCTTTTCTCTGGTCTAAACAACGCCAGTTCCCTCAGCTGCTCCCCATAAGACTTGTTTTCTAGACTCTTCACCATTTTTGCTGGCCTTTGGACATGCTCCAGCAACTCAAGGACTTCCCTGTAGCGAGGGGCCCAAAACTGAACATAGCACTCAACGTGCAGCTTCAGCAGTGCTGAATATGGGGGAAAGATTGTTTTCCTAGTCCTGCTAGACACTCTATTTCTCATATAAGCCAGGATGCTGTTGGTTTCGTCGGTCACCTGTGCACACTGCTGCCATATTTTCAGCTGGCTATTGACCAACCACACCAGATCCTTTTCTACCAGGCAGCTCTCCAGCCACTCTGCCCCAAGCCACATATGGGCCTGTTGTGAACCAAGTGCAGGACCTGGCACTTAGCATTGTTGAACCTCCTACAGCTGGTCTTATCCCACCAAATCTCCATCGCTACTATTAATTCAGGATTGGTGTAGAATCTCGCTGAGAAATTGCTGACTTAGCATATACAGAAATGTCCCCATTATTCACAAATACTTCCACATATACAGACATGTTGCAATGCCAGTCAAAACCCAAGGCAAATTATCTTATTATTAATAACCTGACCATTTAAGCTTCTTTTTTAAAATGGTTGTCCAAGTTCAGTTTGCATCATAAGCAGCATCTGCCTTCAGGCGACATGTAAAATGATATGATGACCTAAAAAATCACTTTCAGCTAAATTAGAAAGAGTAGTCAACAAAGTGACCATGATTTGGGATGTCAAAACCTGTGCTAAGACCTCTGAGGAAAACCAAATCAATTTTCCTGCCTTTTCCTCTTCTGTCTTATCATGTATTGTAGTATTTCTTGTTTTTCAACAGTAATGCAAAGGATCTCAAACGTTGGTGACTTTACCAGACACCTGAAGTATATCATTCAGCTAAAGAGAAAAGTGCCACCTATCCTCAACAGAAACCAGTTCTTAATACAGTCATCAGATTATGTCTTATAGCAGAATTATCCCTTTTGAAAACAACTTGAATTTCCATACCCCCTCACTGTTGTCCTAAAGGAACTTCCTTTTCAGACATCTACCTGGAGGGAGAGATTATACAAAAAGTTCAAAATGGACAAAAAGTCTTCTAAACCACAATGTAACAGCATATTATGTTTTGTATGATGTTTAATGTTAATGGCTTAAGTTTTAAAAACTCTTGTCAGGAATGCTTTTAATGTTGCACAGCTTAAATCTTACAACTAACTCTTCCAATTGAATTTTAAATTGAATTTTCACTTCGGACAGGGAATCCAGTCAATCCAACCTGATTAGGACAATCCTGCACTGCCTAAGGTTTCCAAAGCAGGTCTCTGGAAACTGCTTTATCTTGGATATAATCTGAAAAGCAGTATTTTCCCCAATATTCTCCAAGAACAACATGAACCAGGAAATTCACACAGTGCTAGTACTTCAGGCCTAACCAGGACTCCAGATTCTGGCCTTTCATTAGGTCATGCAATCCAATATGTTTGGAACAGGAATGAAACAAGTGGTTTCACTGCTAACATAAAACAGGAATAAGGTCATGGCTTGAAGAGGTTCTGCAGTATTGGTAATTATAAGTCTGATCTATTTCCAACACATAAATAAATACAATATTTTCCTAATTTGGTGTTCTGAAAGTTTTACAAAAGACGATGTTTACATTACGGTCACTGCAGAACCCTTTGAAAATATAACTTTGATAAGAAATCAGCTGTTTTCGAACAGACTGCACTCTTCCTTGACTTCTAGGTTATAAATCAACTGCTTTTCACCAACATCTTAAAGGAACTGAGAAGAGATTAATCCTGTCTGCAAAGGTTCTTGCCAATGCCTGGACAGCATCCAAAGGTACGTACACTTTAGTTGATCCTTCAGCTATTCTCAGGTTGGTTTCTCTTACTTTTCCAAATATTGAGAGGTAACCCCAAATAGTTACTTCAAATTTTCAAATTCTATCTGCATAGGTGAATGAACTGGTACTTTCCAGTGGAAGACCAATTTTTATTTAAAAAAAAGTCTTGACAATGTCTGGTAGAACTATTGTAGAAAAAGATTGAGATTATCCACTTCCATTCAGTGAACGATCTGGTCATAATAGCAATCCTTAATTTGAGTCTAAGATCTTAAATATCTTCTTTATTTAGTAGACATTGAAAATCATTACTTTTATGCATAACACATAAGAATTCCAGTATAATTCTTAAGATTAAAAGGTAGACAATGAAACCTTTGCAGTTCTCAACTGACTTTTAAACAAAATTACATGAGCAATTCCCATTCATGCTTCTTCTGAGGTAAAGGATATGTCAGGTGTGTCCTTGAGCTAATTTTTGAAACAGCCTGTTTGCTTTCAATACAGGCTTGACAGTATATGCTTCACTGTAATTTTAAGTACTTAAGAGTTTTTCTAGTTTGATTATGCTTCACCCAGAACCTAGAGGTGAAATTAATGCTAACTTGCACGACAAAGAAATTAAGTCTACTTGCATGATAACCAGATATTGCATGTAGGGTAGACATGCCTATTGCTTCCATGCAATTAAGGATGGGTCAGCCCAGAACCCAGAGCTTAAGCAATGATCAGGCTAAGTAAAAAAGAAACATACTACTACTGTATAATGTAACTATTTAAGTGTTTTTCGATGCTTTTATGTCACTTTCTAAATTATTTGCAGCATCTACCATGAGAGGCAGGTTAACAGATGAAGGGGGATATTGATCTGTTTTACTGTCATGATGGTTTTGTTTCTTCATCCAGTGTAAGTGAAAGATTTTGAGGTTTGAGAATCTATGTGACTCAGTAATGACTGATTGCTGCATAACCCAAACAGTGCAGGAAACTTGGAATTGCAGCCCACAGGATATTTACATCTATGAAGCCCTTAGATAAAATTTGGAAAGTGAGCTTTTCTTTGAGACTGTTCTGTTGCAGCACTGTATATGAATATTTTTAGACAGTTTCAGTGTGAGGTCTTGCTCTTGAAAGAGTATCTCTGAACAAAAGGTTGGCTTTGTCTGTATGGAGCAAGAAGTGTTTTTAAACACCCAAGTCAAGAACCGTGCTTTAACTTGTATCTCTCTACTCCAAATGTCAAAGTCCATGAAAATGAACCTGGGAGTGTAGAGCAGACAGGAGCCTGGGTATGGTCCAGTCAAAACCTAAACTTGAAAAGTAGGGAGCAGAATGTGGTGAATCCTTGCTCCTTGGTTCAGAGAGAGCTTTATATGGAAAGCACTTCCTAACACACTATTATTCTGCATAGACCTCTGTAGAGGTCTTCATCAAAGTAAAATATTTACCCAAGCTCATCTTTGAAGGCTTTTGATAGGAAGGGGGGAAATGTTTTTTTTTTTTAAAAAAAAAGCCCCTATAAAGTTTCCAGTTTCACCTCCTGTACAGTGCTACGTTGTGGGTGTAGCAGAAGGTGCCTTGGCAAATAGTGAGTTTCATTCAGCAGCTTGGATAAGATTGACTTGCAAGCAGTTGGATTTCTTTATTGATGCCAGTAATAGTGAATTAAAGTAACACCAAATCAATAATGTTGAATTAAAATAACCTATTCCTTTGAATGGATTGAGTCAATCAATTTAGTAGTTTCTAGCTTAAAGGAGGAACACTTTGCTGATGTTGCCCATGCATAAGAAAGTAGTAGTGGCTATTATTTATAAACCCCAAAGCATAAATGCTCCATTAAAGCTTGAGAGAGAAGGAGAAAGAAAAGACTGCAGCTTTTCTTGTACAGTATTTGTTTCATCTAGACGCTGCTAGGTGATTGAGCTCAAACAGGGAACCAAATCCTAGCTGCTGAGTGCTGATATCCTAATGGTTCTCTGCTCCCTAGGTACAGAGAGTCTATCGCTCTTTTCACACACCTTCTGTCAAAAAACAGCAGCTATAAATTGTAACTAAACCCCAGGAGAAAAAAGCAGATAGCTGGCCAGTATCTGCAGCTGTATTTATCCTCTTGGTGGGAATGTGTGTGGGGGGTCATGGAAACACATACACATGATTAGCAATTTCAGAGTCATGCTGGGAAGAGCACAGACTAAGAAGACATTGCCAAAGAAGCTACCAGGTAGCAGCATATGAACTGGAGTTTGCATCATGCATCTTCCTAGCCTCAAATCCAAATTATTCCACAGATCACAGATCAAAAACTATATTTTCTTCCCATACAATGCCTGTACAAACTCCATTTCCCTGTAAAAAATAAGTGACCACACCATCTGGCTTTGTTCATATCACAACCAGAAGATTATGACATTGTCATCTGCACTGACTACCGTCTGACTCTGCTTTGACTTTTTTGCCCTTAATAGGTCAGGTCACAAAACAAAGTATTAAGCATTGCTGGTAAAGAAAACAGAACTGGGTCTGTCAGGAAACTGTAGCCCCAGAAATTTAACTTGTGGGTTTCTTTACAAGCATTATTGCACTGAAGATTGTCAAAATCTATTGCAGCAAGACCAAGCAAGTAGGAGGATTCTGACTAACAGGTCATCATCATTCATCATCACTTGCATGATGACTGTGCCACATAGCTACACATGGTGCTAAAACTGACTGCAGTTTTCCTTAACTGCAGTGGGGGAAGACTCCTTTTGCAGCAGAAGTTTATCTACGTGGAACAGGTTTTGCCAGGCACCCCTTATCCCACAGTTGCAAAGCCAGCTGCCTAGAAATAACATGAAATGAAATGACACAATGGAACAATTTTTCCTCAAAATTACGATACTCAGCCAGAAGAACTGGCTATAGAATTCATTACCTACCTGTCTTTTGAACTTATGCCTGCTCCAAAACTACATGGCATAAAGAACAGAAACCATCTTTATTCAAATATGCAACTTGATATGAACTCTGTTCCAAGAGTGAATTACCACATCTGCTAATCTCTCCACCTCACGCAGCAGCTCCGTCCCAGCGAGTATCTCTCCACAGGGTTGGACGTTCCAGGCATGACATCACTGGAAATGGTGCCAGATTAAATTACACATGGGCAGATGGATAATGCAGTATTCAGCAGATTCTTGACATGAACGAAGTCTTTGTTTTTTGCATCTACAGATTTAAAGCTACTTTTTCAATTAAATTTGCAAGCAGTTATTCTCACTCAAAAGGAACCTTCCACTTAGGGGTACATATTTTCCAGAGAAAAAGATAGAGCCAAGAGCTCCCAGGAAGAGCTGTCTATTTCAGATCAGGGCTCCATCTATCCGTAACGGTGTGTGCAAACACAGCCCCTAGTGTCTTCACTCCATTCATTTTTTTCAGGAGACTGGTTTCTTTATCCTGTGACACAGGGGTCTGCCTTGTAAGCAACAGTATCAATAAAGTAATTAAAAAGTGTTTCTTGTCAACCTGTTTTCCTAATGCTGCTGAGTTTTCAGTCAAATTTTCAGTGCAGTTTGGGCTTTCAGTAACACCTTAGACTTAATACTTGGGCTGTGTTAGAGAATGGGAGGTGACAGGATTCTTACCTGAAAGAATGATTTCCAAAATTACAAGCAACTTCACAATCAGATTCTGCTTTTATTAAATTTTAAAATGCTAAAGCACATGGCCCATGTCTCCCAACAGTAATAGCCAGCAGAGAGACACAAATAGAACTGAACCTTTACCCAGTTGCTTCCCACTTCGGAAGATCAGGGCTGGTGCTAAATTGGAGCAGGTGATCAGTTCTAAGGGGAGCAAAGAATATGATCCTAGTTAGCACTTTCACAAGGCAATATGAGCCAGGAAAACATTTCGCACTGCCTTCATCTCTGCCCTGCAGAAGTACCCGAATGGGACCTGACATCTGGCCTTAAGCTTTTAAAGTGAATAGCTACTTCTTTTTTTTTTTTTTCTCTTTTCCCCTTCAAAAAAAATGTAAATGTATACATACTCAAACAACTAGAGAGAAGCAATCAGGCAATCAGCCAACATAAGATCCCAGTAGAAAAACAACTGTGGAGCTACCACGTTATACTTGTATGGTGCAGATGATGAGAAACCTGGGACTCAAAGTTGTTATTTCTTCCAGAAAAAATAATCGGTTTTGCACTGTTAGCTTTCTTGGCTGTTAAGTGAAACAAAATATATGAGCAAGATTACTAATTATGCTGTGTCAAGCAAGTTCTATCAGTTAATAGCTCCACTGGAATGGCATGTCAAAGCAAAATATTGTAGATGCATGTTGCATATTCTGTGTCTGTGGCCATTACTGTTACATGAAACATAAACATTTATGAAACAGCTGAGCATTTTGACAAATCGAAGTCAACTTTTCCGAAGAGATAAAATGTTATGTGCTGACCATAAATAACAACTCTGCATTGTAAAGTTGAGTCTTCAGAGCTGAAAAAGCAAATAGGAGGGACATGAACAGAGTGACTGGATAAAGCCTGATTGCCCTAATTTCTGTGAAAGGATTTCAGAGCAACAGTAATCCTGATAAAAAGGAAATTCAATTCCCCCAATGAAACTCATGACACAAAATATTGGAAATCTTTTTCTTAGTGACCCTGGAGGAGAGGATAGTAACAAAAAGTAGCCTAGCCGGACCCATAGAATTCAGATGCCAAGCAGCCAGTTGGCAATCAAACTTTTATAGCAAGTTTGGCAAACAGCCTTGGGAATGTTGTCTGATAGTGCCTAGAAAAAAGCCTTTAAAATCAACCATTTGTACCCAGACATAATTGCATCTTAATACTCAAACATGCCTGATTCAGCCAAAGACACTACCACAGGAAAGCTGATCTGAAATGTTTTCACCTCTTAAAATTAATATATAGTAGTAAAAAAGAAAAGCCAAATGAACAAACAAACAAACTAACCCTCCAAACACCTATCTATAAATCTAATAGTAAGTACTTTAATTTTATTTTTTGCATGCTCACTGCCATGGAAAGAAATTTCTGCCACAAAAACAACTTCTTTGGATTTCTTTAAGTGTAGTTGTCAGTGTGGGCATGCAATTATGTAAAAGAATCCAGAATGCTAAAAAAATTTGGCTACAATTTTTAAGTCTGAGTTAAAAGCAACTGATTATAGCTTTCCTCTTCCATCCACCCCTAAGTTAATTTAGTAATAACAAATAAGGGTGAACCTCATGCAAGTTAAGTAACTCTAATGCTGTTTCCTTACCTAATGTTGACTTTACTTTCCTATTGCCATTCAGATTTCTAAATAAGTTTTAAAAATAAACGGGGACAACTCGGTGGTTTGGCAAGAGGCAGAAGGAGGGTGAAGAAAGACTGCCTTTACTCCAGCACTAGAGATGTTATCGTTTTACTCTACAGTAAATGCTTTTGTTTAGAAAGGAGCAACTGTAAAAATTCCCACAGACACTGGTGAAACAAAGCAAAGGTTTCCAAACATTAGCTCAGCTGTAGTTTGCATACCTTTATGGATAATTCCAATGCTGAAACTCCCAAAGAAGTAAAGTATAATAGTTAAAAGACTGATGGTAAGAGTACAGCGTGGTCTGCAAGAAAAACTATGAGCTAGCAGCGGTTTGTTGGGCCAACGAAAAGTTTTAAAAACACCATAGTGAAGTACCCTACAGGATACTCTTGACAACACTTCCCAGGGCAGTGTCCAAGGTAAATCATCACTAAGAAAGGTAGATTTCTGTCTGTTTGTTTTTGCTTCTCTGGTTTAAGGTCAGTATAAACTTAAATGTGTAGCAGAATAGCTAGAATAGTCCAGGGTTTTGTCTTACTCCTATCTGAAACTTATTGCAGAACTTTTTTTTCTTTTCCCCGCTACAAAGTACAAATCTATCTAGCCAGATTTGTAGTATTTTGACAGTATAGCTATAAAGTCATGGAATGTTCCCAAAAGCTTTTTCTGTTGTTTCCCACACTCACACTTTCATGACTGGGCATCTCTGAATTTTCACCTCTCTCTCTCTCTTTCTCAAAAAGATTTCTTACACTTCAGGTGGATTTTTCTGGCCTGTCAAAAGCAGTTTGGTTGTCTTCTTCGTAATACTTTTACTGCCTCCAGAGGTAGCCTGGAATTGTATTATATTCAGTCCTTTTTCCCGCAAGTTTGACGATAGTCTCTGTTCCCTGTGACAAAATAATTATAGCCAAAAGCTTCTAGTTGACTCAAATTATTTTTTTAAGTTATAAATTGCATTCTTGATATGTGCTGCCTGACAATATTCTTCACGTTTCTAAAAAGAATCACATTTGCTTAGCTATCAGTTATGCAGGCAAACTAAATAATAAATTCTACATAGAAGTGATAAAACGTATCCAAAGTTAATCAGGAATCATATCTTCTTCTCCTGTTATAAAAAGAGGCCAATGACATCAGTTGAGTCAAGCGTGAGGTCCGTTGCATGATACGTCTAAGTGGGAAGTTTCAAGTGCAACTGGGATATGAGCAAGTAGCTGCTGTTTCAGCTCTTGGAGTGAATCAGAGAACAGGATGCCACAACTGGTTGCATCTTAGAGTAAGAGAATGGGTTTTCCTCTTTCTTAATTTATTACATTGCTCCAGTTCAGTTCTGTGTAATTTAAGCAATCGCATGCTTCACTTTGTGAGTTAATCCCTTAGTTTTCTTTTTTTTGTTTTTACCCTCTGAAATCTTTTTTTACTTGCCTTCTCCCAAAAGTAAAAATGCCAGTAATGAGTCCAATGTTTTCAGGAGGGGCTTTCAGCAGATGTGAACTTATATGGGTCTATAAAAGTCTATGGCAGTTTCCTCTGGTTGAACATCAGCACCCAAATATGGCAACACTGCTTATTAAAGTAAGTTATTAATGACTTTACACTTCTGCTTCATGATTCTGTTGCAAGAATAGTCAAGTCTTGTTCTGTCTTTTTAGTTGCTATTTCCATTTGCTTATTAATGAGTAATTTGCTGGTTTATGTCTGAAGACATTTTTAGCATCCAGTTTTCTGTTCCCATTCAGTTGTGTTTTAGATTATGCTAACAAATAGCGCTCTCTCACTTTAGCTGAATATAAAATTGAATCACCCTGGCTGGGAAATATGGGGTTTAATTAAAGGAAAAATATTTCACAAGTTAAAACAAGCTTTGTGAACTCTAAAGATGTTCCAGAGTTTCACAAACATTAAACCACTTTGGATTTGGCTTGCCTTTGATCCTGAACATTTTTTAAGACCTATTATGGATATTTTGATGTCTTTGAAAGCAGAAGACAGGATGCTACTTATCCCATGTAGAAGAATAAAAGATAGGAGCACAAGACCCAGTGCTGTGTTGCCTTTCTTTAGCTGAAGTATCACCTCTTGTTTTTTAAGTGGCAACATCTGCAGATTCAAGGCATGACTGTGCCAGTTTCCAGTGAGACAGAAGTGTTGCATCTCAAGTCACTAGGGTTTCCTGCCTCACAGCTCTAGATCCCCCCACGGGAAGATCATCCAGTACCCATCCGTTCTTGCCGTCGTCAAAAAAACCCCACACAGTAAGTACATTTGACAGCTGTATGATACATATCATAGAAAGAAAATGTGGATTTCTGGAGTATGTAAATAAAAACTCAGTTACAATGAAAGCTATTAGTACATGGTTCCTCAACACCATCTTTTTGCTTTTGTCTGGCAGGTTAAATTTTCCTTTCCCATTTGGTGAGCACTTCATTTTGCAGACTTGCTTCAGCCCACATGCAAATAATGAATCCCCTTCAAAACACAGCTCAACAGTACTGCTTGCTGCTCTCACTGCTCCTAACAACTTCTACGTCTGCCAAATCCAGATGAGTGAAGGAATTCTATGCAGTAGGAAGCTGACCTTACCAAGAACAATTTTCATTCCTATTTTTACCATCGACTCTGAATATTTTAGTTAGGTTCAGTGGCATGATGTGAACACTCAGGAGGTAAATTAAACATCAAGGAATCCTACAGGTTTCACAGGTTAAAAAGAAGGGACAGTTGCTTCAGTTACGAGAGAACATGGGACATTTCAAGGTAGGTGTACATCGCTAATATGTCGTACACAATGGAAATCTATTTGACCTCCATGAAAATCTGATTTTCATTTGACTTAGGTATCTTGATTTGCCAAGGTACTACTGGTGACTCAAAAGGTTCATGACAGTAGAAAGCCACATCATATAACCAACACACAGGTAAGTTTCCAGAGACATTATACAGTCTCTATTATCACAAGGTTGCTTTTAGGCAAACTTTCTTCATCTGGCTAATATCCAGATCTGAAAAACAAAGCAAGTAGAGTCTTAAATCCCCTTAAGAAAGAAATCAATATGAGCATTATCTAAAATGAATCACACTCATGTATTCTGTATGCAACATGTTGATTAATAATTAGCAAACATATTTAGAATGGATATGGGAACATAAGAATGGTAGAATAATCCCTAAATACACATGCTTGTTTACTATCAAGTAATATTTCTCACATGGAAAAATATGTCACTCATTTTCATTCTGATTTCTGCTTAGTATAATAATCTTATTGATAAGCATTCTAGTTTTCTCATATCTCTCAAAGTATACTGTAAGGATACTGCATCCTCCCTCCTGGTTTATCTTATTCCTTTTATAAAAAGAGCTAGAAGAAAAAGATAACTTTCAAAAATACATCTACAAAAGATGTGAGACCATATTTCTGACTCTTTCAGTGTCACATCAGTTGCTGATGTGTTTCGGGTTACAGCAGATTTTACCTCATTTTTATATTTTCTCAACTGACACAGGGAAGAGGGCAAGGGTGCTTTTTCAGATGGGAGAAAACAAATTAATGTACTTTTGAAAGACTGAATCTGGCATCATCTGCAAAAGTGTCCTATATTATTAAGCACTGATTTCTATTTGATTACTGCATGTGTTTATGGGTTTTTTTCCTAAACAGCTTGAAGATCTTTAGAATTTAGAATTTGTATTTTCCAAACACTATTTTTATGTCTTATGTGTAGCTACAACTTTTAGCAATGGTAATAGAGCAGTGCTGGCTTGTAGTGGTTGAAGCCAAAGGAGTTCTGATTGACAGAGCTTGTCAAAACTGGGAGTGTTTGCACAAATATTTACTCTTAAGAACTCTCATATGAAAACCAGTCCCGCTGACTTAGGTGGGGCTGCCCCTGGAGCTGCACCTTGTGGTACATAAAAGTTTATGTCCTCTGACTTTAATTCTCTAATAAGCCCAGCATAGAGGAAAGTATGTTCCCAAAAAAAAAGGTCACTCTAGATTCACTAAGGTTTTTTGATGTGCACAAGAAGGCTGGCATTCCCTCAAGCTGACCATCTTTCCTTAAGCAACTTTTCTGGAGTTAAACCCCGCCTCAGAAAATTATTGTGAAAAGTAGGTATGAAATGCCTGTATTTCTTTGGGGAAGTAACTGGTGGGTCTCAGTGGCTTTGGTGGTGTCAGCAATGTCTAGTAGGTAGTCAACCACTAGAAATCCCACCGAGCACAAGTGGTATTTGCACTGTCTTTCTCCCTCTGCCTTAAAAAGCAAGTTCTCTCCACATCAAAAGTGTCTCTATTGAGCAATTACTGCGTGTCAGCACTCTTCAGCCGTTAAGTTGTTTGCTGGTTTCTGAAACATGAAAAACACAAGATGTCACAAAATGAAAACAGTGTCTGTTTCCATTCTGTTGATTTAGGAGGCAAAGCAGAGAAATAAAACAACCATGTTCCAAAAACCTACAAGTGCAATCAGGAGAACTGACGAAGGAAAAACTACATATTTTTGGCATGTGGTTCCTCTGAAATCTTTGCCTTGTTCACATGACTTTTTCTATCAGATCAGCAAGATAGAGAGCAAAGTCACAACTACTACCAAGTCCAGAAACATATTTTTATAACGTAAGTAGGATAATGGACCTGAGATAACACCAAGTAATTTCAGTTATGCACATGAAAGCCCTTAAATTAGAGGGGAGATACAATGATGAATGAGTCCCATTTGTTCTAATCACTGTGAAAGATCCCCTTGCATTTCTTAGTTTCCTGCAATTGTGCAGCCTGTGATCTTCTTCCCATATTTCCTACTAAATCCTCCATGATAGATTAAGTATGTGATTGCAATGCTTCCTATCTTCTCCTCCTAGTTCAAAATTACATTCTTTTCACCATGTTTCTCATTTTAAGAGTTGGATTGCCTTATAGAGTTAATGATTTATGAAAGGTTGGTATAAGTTTGACCAAGAAGGTTAATTTAGCTGGACTCCAGTGTGACACTTGCAGCTTTCTTAACAAATTTTTGGAAGTTACCATCAGCCACATGGATCATGACAAAAGTCTTGCCTTCAGAAATCAAAAATTCATGCCATGCTTTGCCTCCTGCTTCTTTTTATTGTGATAAACAAAATGCTAAGGGTGTTTTGAGTGGTTTAGACCACTGAGGTTGTTAGCCAAACTGGAGCTAGATTAGCAAAAGCAGACAGATGCAAGTTATTAAATGTTACTTGTCACAAATTTGAACTCTGCATATCTACACAGAAAAGCAAGAGAAAAGCCAGGAACATGATGAACTGACCTAAGAACACTAAAATCATGTCAGTAAATCACTTGATTTTCCATTTTCCAGGCTCTCAGGCCCTCAAAGTTTAAGAATGCATCAAACCAAAGAGTGTAATGCAGTATGTCTGTATACATAATATGATCAAAGGAGAAAAGTGAAGAAAAAAATATTCAGCAAAAGACATTAAAACATTTTCTTAAAAACTTTTTTCTCTTTTCATTTACAATTTTCCTTGTATTACTAGTATTTATACCTTGTCTTTTGCATGTACATGCAGATTTTGAATATCCAATAGAAAAGAAACATTTTATGCAGTTTTTTGCTGTAGTTTTGTATTAAAAGGACATTTCAAATACAGGGAGGGGGAAGCTCCAAAGACACTGAATAATTTCAGGAATAACTCTTTATTATATAGTAGAACTTTACTGCTTATAATTACATAAACAGTTCTTAACAGAAATAAAATTTGTTTGAGTCTCAAAACAAAACAATTGCCATGCAGCAATACTGTAAAAGTAGTTTCCAAAAAGCAAAATTTGGCTAAAGGCAGGGGTCAAAATTTGTGCAGAACAGTTTGGAGAACATGGCTACATTAGCAACGAAAGTAGTTCCTTGTCAGAGCTGGAACTCCATTGCCTCCCTGTGCACTCCCTCTAAGTGAATAAGGAACATGAAATGCAGTCTGGCTCTTAAGAGTTGAACTGCATCACAGGACACACCCAAAATGGTAGCATGGCTGTGACTTTTTTGGAGAGCCTAGATGAGATAGGTTTGACTCAGAGTAACAGCTGCTCATGAATCAGCCTGATTTAGGGGAAGTGAAAATAATGGATAGAAGCATGAAACTTTGGTTGGAGTTGGTTTATTTGAGGAGACAGCTATGATTGGAGAGCTTCAGTTGAATTAAAGTGGTGGCTGTGTTTCATTGACCCTGGCCAGTAGCCAAGCACCCACACAACCACTCCTTCAGTCCTCTCCCATGACCCAGAGGAAAAGTGGACAGAATAGGAATACCAAAGGTGAGAAACCCATGGGTCAAAATAAAGTCAGCTTAATAATCAAAGCAAAAGCTGAGCACATCAACAAAGTTGACCACATCAACTGCCCATTGATGGGCAGATGTTTGGCCACTTCCTGGAAAGCAAGGCCTCAGTACATGTAATGGTCACTTGGGAAGACAAACACCAATACCACAAACATCCCTGCTCCCTCCTTGTTTCCTTGAGCTTTTATTTCTAAGCATGATATCATATTGTATGGAATATGTCTTTGGTCAATTCAGGTAGGCTGCTGTCTGTGCCTGCTACCAGCCTCTTCTCCCACATCCATACTACAGCCCTCTAACTGTAGGACTAGAGTGGGAAAGAGATAAAACCTCAATGCTGTGCAAGCACAGCTCAGTCATAGCCAAAACAGAGGTATGCTATCAACGCTGATTTAGTCACAAATCCAAACCAAAGCACCGTACAGGCTGTTATGAAGTTTACTCCATCTGAGCCAGACTCAGTACAAATTTTATCCTATTCTGTGTTTATTGCCAACACTGACCATGATACAGATCTCAGCCATTAATGGTAATTTAGAGATTTCTAATAAGAAGAATTTGTAAACTGTTGTCATTCTTCTTAGAATATTTGGGTGCTTACAACTCACATTTCAGGAGATTGCTACCTCCCTGCCCACTCCAACCAAGAGGAAGGGACTATTACTCCAAAAACACTATGATTCATACTGGTTTGGTAAATAAGGAAACAGTCACATTTTAAAAGCTAAATTGCATAATTAAAAACATTTAAAAGAACTTCTTAGAAGGGTGGATTTATTTGTGGTGCACCAACTGGATGAACTGATGAGAACCCCAGGAGAAATGAGACTTTCTGGAATTAGGGTGTTCAGGCTCTAATACAGAATTCATTCCTTAATTTGATTAAGGCATAACACACTTAGGAATTCATGTTTTGAGTGGAAGAGAAAAGTATTCTATTTATTTAGCCTCAGACTGACCTTCCTCATGAACTGCCAAGGGGTATCCCTTTTTCCTGTTTTTATACACAAGTTTTCCCATACCAGGTGTATTTGTTTTTATTTCTGGCAAGACAGGAAAATAATGAAGTGCACTGAGAAAGAGAGACAAATATTTTGCAGGGAAAAAGTTCTTTGGAAATGGGCAGCATCCACTACTACCTTTTTTTTGGGGGGAGGGACAGACAGAATTTAGTCCTACTCTAGCATAGAAGTTCTACTTCACTTTGATTTCTTCAGTATAGTTTCATGAAAACTTCATGAAAGGGTAAGTGACTTTCCTTGTATGTAAAAAGGAGAGCAAAACCAAGGGATTTAAATGCAAGCATGTTTTATGGAATTCCCCAGGGAAGGGGTCACAGCACCCAGCTTGACTGAGTTCCAGAAGCATCTGGACGACACACTCAGTCACATGCTTTGACCTGGCTGGCCCTGTGTGGAGCCAGGAGTTGGACTTGATGATCCTTATGTGTCCTTTCCAACTCAGGATATTCTGTGATTCTATTATTAGTATTATTATTATTATACAAAAGTTGTATGGGATTAGACTTTTTTCCCTTTATAGGAAAAAAACCCAACAACAACAAAAAAACCCCAAAACCAAAAGATTTTTGGTTTACCGTTTAAAAAGTAATAACCATAAATGATCCAAGTATCCCCCAGTAGTTCAGTTGTGAGGCATCTGGGTTTCCCAATGATGAAATCAGCATTCTAAATTGTAAAGGGGACTGCATGGCACAGACAATTTCCTTTTCTGAGAAAGTTTATTCTGCAGAAAGCTGTGAAAACTACAAACTAAAGTTTGAGTTTAGACCCTTGTGTCCTTTTAAAAACAATTGTATTAAAACCATAGAAATATTAAGACCAGGAAGGCCAAAGAATGTGTTATGAGACACAAAAAAGGTGATAAATTCACTTCATGTGAACTCCACAGTATGTTCAGCCCATAACTGTTGGATGAGCTACAGCATGTGTTGCAGAAATATATCTTGATTTTATCCCCTGAAGTAAGAAAAAATGAACTATGTCCTTAGTGAAACAGTTGTAATAGATTACTTTCCCTCATGATTAAAAAACTCAATAGATTGCTTTCTTTGGTATAGTTGGGGGATGTCTACTACCTCAGTAATGTTTCTCATGCCTGCCTTCCTACAGAGATTTTTCTCTCCTCGTATATTTTCATTTGAAGATATTCAGTAGGAATTCTATTTCACTTATAATTATGAAAGGCATGTACAAGCATTCAGGTCCATATCCTGCAAATTTTTACTGATAAGCCTTTAACCTTCTGTTTAAAATATATAATGAGGAAAAGAGGGGACAACATCAAATAGGTAATGCAAGTTTTCAGACAGCTGCAAAACCCTGGTAATTTAGGGGTCTGAGTAGCAAACTAACTTACGCATAGCTCATATTAGAGACTATTCGAACTACTTCTCAAAGAGCTTAGTACAGAAACGTTCTTTTCTTTCAAAACAAATCACAGTCATGAATATCCACCTGTGATTCATGGCAAAGACATTTGAGTAAAGGGTAACTTTTTTCTGGGAGGTGAACAGCAGTTGAATGGCTTCATGTTGGAAACACTCTAAGGAACTTCAAGTAATGCTAGATGGCGTGCACTCAGTTTGTTGCCTGTTTAAAGATGTATTGTGCAGTAATCTGGCATAGGGAAAAAAAAAGGATTTTTGTTTCTGTGAGGCAGAGCTATTAATTGAACATTCAATTGGGGTAACTTATTTATCTGTTGGAATTGCCCAAATGCTACCTTCCTGTTTCATGTGAAATACTGAATATATTTTATGGGGTCGAAAATAGGGCCCATTATGATTTTAAGCTGATGCCACAGCTAAAAAAAA
>VZTU01024277.1:0-18230 GCA_013400835.1 Zapornia atra | reverse complement strand
AGGAACTATGAAAAAGCTCTGGCCAGAAACAGCTATATTTGGAGCTGTTGCCATGTAGCCTCTGAAATACGCTGTGGTATCTGGGCACAGACACTAGCATCTACGGTGGGAAGGAATGGAGAAGCCAAACATCTTTGTGTTCATCATTCAGGCCTGGTCCACACCAGTAGCAAGAGAAAACCAGGGTCTGTTTATCACTGGCTATCTGTATTGACCACTGATCTTGCTGAAGGCAAGTGATTCTTTACTGTCACAGGGATGAATTAGCTCTTTATGAAGCTATGTACGATCGATCTATACCTTCAGTCACCTCTCAGTCCCTTGAGTAATCACATAATGTATGAAATACCACCAAGAACTGACTCTTCTTGACATGCTTCTGATGGAATTTCTACTTTCTTTCTTTTGTTCTCATTAATACTCTTCTTTCAAATCTTTGGATTTCCCTTTAATTTCAGGTCATTCTAAATCAAACATAGAGCTTTCTTTAGGCACTATAAACTTATAATATGAATCAGATTTCCTTTTCTACACTAAAAAGATTGTAGAAAGGTTTTAATGAGAGACTTGAGTAGCAAAAAAGCAGATTTTTTTCTGCTGCTTTAATGAAGAAGAAGATGTGAACATGACTGAACAAGGGGAAAGACTCAGTTTGCTTTTCTGCAGTGTGACCACACTGGAAGAATAGTTGGATAAGAAGAGGCAGCTATACTGGCAGAAGATTATTGACATTAATTTAATTTTCTAAAGCCATGTGGAATAATTTCAGTCTGTGTTCCACGTAGTTACTGGGTCAAGGAGAAGAACAAATTCTCTTATTCACTGTCATCACTCCTGCTCATGCAGCTCTTATGTTCCATGTCTTTGTTGTTGCTGCCACTGGACATGGATTTATTCCTCCAGTGCTAGGACCATATCTTTTTCTGCTTCTGCTTCTGCCTTACAGTTCACTATGCAGTATATGATAGTGTTTGTGACTACTAGCAGAACAGAAAATGAGGCATCGCTGTTACCTTTATGCTTGTTTATTGGTCAAATATTTCTGCTATATGTTAGGATAAGTACCCAGGAATACTAGATCTAAAGGATGAGTAAATTCCTTACAACAAGCCATGTTTGGTTGTTTCCAAAACCATCAGTGTGCTTTCTCAGAATATTATGAAATACAATGAAATATAGCTGGAGTTATAAAAACTGTATAGATACCCCACTGTATTGAAACACTATGAATTAATGGCTTTAGGCATCTGGTAAATCAATTTTGGAAGTAGAACAGATTCATCTAATACTCCAGCTAAACCCCAAAACCTCCATGGGAGATGTGTTTGAGAGTCCTCGAGTGGAGAAAGAGAGATGTCCTGAAACATTGTTAAGCTTCTTTGTAGTGGCAAGGATTCAACACAATTTTTGTGCTTGTATTTCATTTGTTGTTATTTATTCCACACCTCTGGATGGTATAATTCCATCATGGTGCCCAAGTCTTCTCCAGTACTGTGTTAGAAGACAGAGTCAATCCTCTTCTTTATCTGATGTAAATATTTACAGATATTTCAGAATTTAAGGTTCCTAGTAGAATGACACCAGCATAAAATTATTCACTACATTTATAGTTAGCAAGGTCATTTTTTTAGGGAAATGTTATGTCTTTGTTGAATTAAGACAGCACTAAAAGCCAAAACTAGAATATTTTCAATATATGCACATCTTATACATGAGCAAAAATTCAAGCTTCAGAATATTCATAAGCAATATCCTTTGCAGATAGTTTCTGAAGAAGAGAGTTGTGATGCCCAGAACACTACAAACATAAGTAAAATACGTGGGCAAAACCAAAACCACATGTTAATCAGAGGCAGAGAAGAATAAATCCAATTAGGTTTCTGTATCTTATATAAATCTATTTAGGCTTGATTGAATTTGAGTTTACTGCAGCTCACTTTATTCAGTGTCCTGAAGGCATTCCTCCCAGATGGTCTGACAGTTCAAGGTTTCTTCTACCTAGCCAGGGAACCTGATTTAGTATTTTACAGGACTTTTTAAAATTTTGGGGGATGAAGTATCTGGTGAAATAAAACCATTTAAATTATGTTTTTTACTACCTGAGAAGGCAGACAGATGAGTCTTAATCTCTGTTTTCATGAAAGGGTAACCAGCTGAAAAGCTGTATCTTCATGCCAGCCTGAAGTATCATGAAAACTGTGCTGCATGACACAAAGAGAATTAGACAAGAGAGTAGAAATGCATGTTTATGTTTTCCAAACACATGAAGATATGAAAATGCAATTTACAACATAATGCCTATGCATTTTATGAGATTCACACTTCATGAGGTTTGGTTCCCATACTCACCTAATCCTAAACATGGTAACGTGATTCACAAAGTCGCACTGCTTGAGGATTTACTGGGGAGAACAGTTCAGCATCACATGATGCAGTTATAGGTGCTTTCACCCTTTATTTCTCTTCCTCTAATTAGACTGAGACGTCTTCTATTTCAGAAATTTAGAACTTTTAGTGTACTTAAAGTTAAAGGAGCTATACATACCACAGACATTGTTCAGGTAACTTCAGCTCCTGGGACTGGCACCTGGATGAATACCTCAGGTGTAACAATCCTCAAGTAATCAGCTTAATTAAGTTTAGTTGTTCGCTGCTTTATCTTTCTTGTTTTCTGCTTTCTTGGAATATTCCAAATTTCCTCTAGGTAAGCAACATTATTAAGTATTTTGGTCAGATGACTAGTCAACTAAAATAAAGATTTAACCATTTACCAGTATTTTTTTTCCAAAATTGCTATTGCCATCTGTCCAAGGCATACATGGTTCAATTTTTTTCTGGTGTCAATACAATACACGGAATCTGAAAACTATTTTACAATATATTCTGAAAATAATTTTCTAAAAGTGTTTATTTGAAAAAAAATAGTGTGATTATTGTGCTTACATTAGGAAGTTCCTAAAGAATTAGAGTTTATAGGTCATTTATAATAATAAATTGAGAGAGACACATAAAGAGGGAGAGAATTCAGATAAGAAATTCCCCATTTTTAGGCAAGAATAGACAGATGAAGATTTTAAGAGGTAATGTGTGTTACCCATAAAAATCTATCATTCTGAAATATTTCTAAAAGTTTAACTTGCACACTGCAATTAATAATTTAGTACTATTTAATAATGACAATAGTTGAGTGTTACAAGGTTGAGTGCATGGCTTTTGAAGTTCCATTTCCTTTTTCCAAATTTTCTAAACTAATTTTGGAATTTATGTGTTACAAAAATTAAATAGGGTTATATATATGTGCAGATATGGATAATACAATAAGAAATGAATAATAGTGAAGTTATAGCAAAGGGGAACTAGAGTACATCCTTCATCACATGCCATGGTTTAACTATATATCTTTATCACTTGCTCTTTATGCCCTAACAGGGATGCCTACTTTGCTTCTCTGTAAACAACATATTTGAGTTCATCAATCACCAGAAAGTGGACAACTTTTACAAGCTTGTGATGGATTTTTGCAGGCTGACAAATTGGTCATCTGTTGTTTTTCACTGAAAGTGCACTTTTACAAGCTAAGAAATTAGCCAATAAAATTGTTATCAGTGGCTTTGCATACTGATAGCCTCTGACTTTCAGTCCTGAACATTTGTTAAAGACATTTTATGAAAAATGTTTTTCTACAAAAGCAGTCTGTGTTGCAACACTTTTGTATTTGTCTTCCCTGGGGTTTTGATTTCTTTTATTTTCCCTTTACAAACACAGAACACTTTCCCTGATTTTAACAGTCAGCCCATTGATAGCACATATACTTAGGACTCTTGCCTTCAAAACCAGGTGGATGTACCTCAGCAATACTGTAGATCTCTCTAGATCTGCTGGCCATGTTCCTTTTGATGCACCCCAGTATTAGGTTGGCTTTCTGGGTTGTGAGTGCACATTGTCGGCTCACATCGAGCCTTTTATAGGCAATTTGAATTATGGAGAATTATGAAGGGCAGCAAAGGTTTGGGTATAGATCTGGATGATATTCATAAAATCATGATAATGCAACTCCTTGTGGGGGTTTGATGCCCACCCACCAAAGTCACTCTAGCACTGCCCTTTTTAGCTGGATAGGGGAGAAAATAAATATTGAGAGGCTTAGGAGTTGAGATAAGGACAGGGAGAGACCATTCTGCAAAACAGACTCAACACAGAATAAAGGAAAGAAAATTCTCTCATTTATGACACTACACTGCACCCCAGTGACACCGGAGTGGGGTAATGAGTGTGACCTGATGTTAAAGCACCTTCCCCCCACCCTTCCCTACTTAGCAGACTTCACTTTGGTCACGATTTTGCTCCCTTCTTCCCCCCATTGTGGCACTGTGAGGGGCAGGGCCTGGGGAAATGGGGGTTTCGGTCAGGTCTTCACAAGCACTCTCCGAGCATCCTTCAGGGGTCTCCACCAGCTCCAGTGTGGGGTCCTTTGAGGGCTATAGATGGGATCTCTGCTCCCCGTCATTATCCATGGGCTGCANCAGTGACACCAGAGTCGAGTAATGAGAAGTGCGAACAGATCTTAAAGCAACTTTCCCCCCCATCCCCCACCTCTTCCCGCATCTTCCCTGGCCTTGGTATCTGCACAGTTTTTCACATTTTATCACTCCCTTCTCTGGGTGCAAAAAGTGGCTGTTTTGTTTTGATTTTTTTCTTCTTAAATGTGATTCCCAGAGGCGCTGTCACCATCGCTGATGGGCTCAGACTTGGTCAACAATGACTCCGGCCTTGAGCTGGCTGCTGTTTTCTCTGTGGGGCCTGCAGAGAGCTTCTGGCTGTTTCTTGCAAGAGCCACCCCTGCAGCCCCCCTGCTCCACCAGAACTCAGCCATGCAAAACTAAAACATTCCTGAGACTTTTGGTGCAGCAGAGGTACAGGACATGGGGAATATAACCTGATCTGTCTTTTCTGAACACAGCATTTCCTGCCAAATTGTTCATTAGTTAGTGTTGTTGGTGTTCATTCTTGCATCAGGTGTTCCCCAAGGTAAGTAAATAGCAAGAATAATCTCAAATTTCTCCAGATTTTGTTACTGGGTCATTTGAGTATCTCAGTACCCATTTTCTTCTATTAGTAGAACTGCCTGCTTTTTATTCATTCTTAAAAATACTGTAATTATCATTAAAAATGAAAAAAAAATCTCAGGAGGTAGTCTAGCTCTGTAATTTCTGCTTATAGAGAAAAATGAATGAAGTATTGTGATCACAATTTCCACAAGAAACTGCATAATCTCCATTAGAAGCCAGTAAGATGTTTGGCCAGCATGTGTTCTTGCATAGCAAGTATCTTTCCATTGCCTTGGAGTAGGTTTACAAAAAAGTTTTAAAATATATATTTTCAATATATTTCACAGATAACTTCTTGCTTCCTTAGGTTCTTAAACAAAGGTATAAGTTGGGCACTGGAGCCTACCAGATCTTTTGAAGTAGAAACTCCTATTTTTTGCCTCGTTATTTATAAGTTTTCAAGACTAAACATCCCATTAGATCATCTCTTCTAGCCTTTTCTGTAGAGAAATAATTCAAGAGGCAGCGTAAGTACATTTGTGACAATGACAAGATGGTACAGTCAGAGAGATAATAATTTTAAACACTTGTATCCCTTTAATTTTCAAGTACTGCACAGGAAAGAATTAATTTTCAACCAAAAATAACAAATTGGAAAATGAAAGCAAGAAATCCTGATTGGGGACAGCATTTTCTTCTCTGTATTTGCAACTTAAATGACAACTAAGCTGACATGTGCAGATGAGATAAGAAAGGGATAATTACAATTTAAAATGTTAGACTGGGGGATTTTATTTTTTTTCCCTCACTGCAACAGTCAAATTTGTTTTGCTGGTAATACTCTTGTGATACTTTATATCTCAGTTTCAGGTGTAGGAAGAGGAGGTTAGTTGTGTCGGAGAGTCTTTTCTGTGTACCCTGTGACTGCAGGAGGGTGAGCACAGGGTGACGGTACGACAGACGGACAGCCACGGCTCAGGTCAGCCATGCAGGAGGAAAAGGGAGAAAAGAAGGGAAAGGCAAGATGGCTGGTGTCTCCACAGGCTATGAGCCTTGAAACAAGAAGAATGTTGGAAATGAAGATGAAGCGTTTCTGGGATCTGGGGACAGGTTAGTACAAGCTGTGTGCATGCTGACTTCCTCTGTTCATGAGGTGGGATCATACCTTTAATTTAAAATCTCTTTTTGGCTCCTGTAAAAGACTTCTATCTCATTTCTCCATTGGGGATACAACTATTCAAGTCAATGGCTAGTTACCATATGATACTTTAAAAAAAACCCCAACACATTACACTAATATTATATATAACAACTGTACTTATATATATATGCACACTACACTATTACATAATATAATGGGTAGTTACTATACTGTACAGACAAGATGTAGTGCATCGTTGTTTCTGTGTCTCATCTCACTTAAAATAGCACTTATATTTAATAATAAAAGCAATAACAATAACAATAATAATAATGACAACTATATTAACAGCAGCAAGAATAAATTAAAAACACTTCCTGATCTGGATTTAAAACAGCATTTCATCTCAAAAATATTTTTTTGTTTTGTTAACTTTGATGTATCTTGAAAGTAGACTTTTTCAATCAGAAACAATGTAATTATATTTTTATCTACTGTAAATAACAAGAAATTTTACTTAGAAGATAAGAAAGCCACAAGTTCTGGTCCTGAAAACAACATCTGACAGCAGCATTTCCATCTGTAAAGTTGCATACCTGCTTTCAAGAATTTGTGACTGAGATAGCATAGAGAAAGCAGCACATTTCAATTTATATTTCACGAGGTTAAGTATGTGATGCACAGGAAAAGAAAAAATAGAAAAAAAAAAGGAAGTCATTTTACTATTGAGTTACACAGTGGAGAATTCCATCACTCCCAGCTCATGCTACTTCGTGTGAAAACTAAACCCTTCCTTCCTTACTAGAATGAGCCCCTTGAAGAGTGTGTGCCATGGTTCTTTCAGCACCAGGCTTATGCAGGGCTTTTTTGGCTGCCAGATGGTAAGCTTGCTTCCATCTCTGCATAGCTGTGTTTGAGGCTACATTGCATTTTCCGCCATAGAAGTATCTTAGCATAATTCATTTAGTTAGCTCTTTTTTTTTAATTATAAGAGTGAGTTTATCAAAGACAAAAATAGAATAATCAGATGAACTACATGATTAGTGAGTCAGAATGTGGTGTGTGACAGCTTCAGACAGAAGGATAGCTGCTTTTGGTGAGGTCTCAGGGGGTAAAAACGGGAGCAAATGTCTGACTTGCCACAACAGAGAAAGCAGCTGCAATGGAGATCGGGGACTGTCAGAAACAAAACGGGAGCAAGAGAAAGATAAATGTTAACATAAAAGCTGTCACACAGACAGTCCAACTGAAGCACACAGAGGCCAGTTTACAGCGACAGCAGAGATGCTAATAGCGACACCATTGCTGGGAGCAGACTGGGGATGTAGTGATCAGTATTCCAGAGACTTTGAAGGTCAAGGGCTTATAAAACCCTGTTGTGCTTTGCTATAAATCTGATATTTAGTGCCAATGTGTGACCAAATAGCACTGGTTCTCTTTTTAAAAGGGACTTGGATTTGATTATATGCTAACTAAATTCACTAATAATAGATTAAAACAAAAAAACAACAAAGAAAAATGCATGGATTTTGAGACTCAAAGGTGTTCTTTATTGATACCATATCATCAAAAATACAACGAACACAACAATAAAGCATTTAATTAAAGTTTCTATGAAACTGACAGCCTGCTTTGCTATCTTAAACTCACAGTTTGCAATCAATATTTGGCCCATCATTTGCTGTTAAATAAATAGGAAATTAAAAAGTAAGAGGGAATCTGTTACTTGACATAGTACTTGGCTTGCTGGCTTTAATACTGATAAATTCAGGTTGTCTTAATTGACTGTCAGATTCTGAATAATAAATTCTGAATTCCTTCACTGATCTTTATCAGCATTTTTATGCTTAAATAAAGCATAAAGTTCTTGGGATAATTCTACTGCTGCTTCATCAGCCACCTGATGTCAAGTGTTCAGGGCAGAAGCTTGTATCAGGGTTAATTTACACTTTATCACTGAAAAATTATAAATTTTGCCTTCCATTTGAAAATGTGGCTTGTAATTTTGGAAGCTCTTATGTACATAACCCCATCCCTGGAAGTGTTCAAGG
The DNA here is from genome assembly GCA_013400835.1 of Zapornia atra. Taxonomy (NCBI): domain Eukaryota; kingdom Metazoa; phylum Chordata; class Aves; order Gruiformes; family Rallidae; genus Zapornia; species Zapornia atra. The sequence goes on along the minus strand of VZTU01024277.1, from coordinate 9,990 downwards.
CCAGGTTGGATGGGGCCCTGGGCAACCTTGTGTAGATGCAGGGGGTTGGAGCTCTATGATCCTTGGGGTCCCTTCCAACCCATGCCATTCTATGATTCTATGATTCTGTGATTCTACATCTGCTGGTTTCCAGCCTCATGTAAATGCTTGTTCCTCCATCTCTGGATGCTCTGTACCGCATATCATAAGGTAATACTTGTTTATAATATGGTCTTGGTTTTTTGCTGAATGGTTTTGTGGGAAAAGGAAGAATAAGAGGAGAAAAAGTGGTAACCAGACTAATGAGACTCATGCTAATGAAGACTTGAACAGGACTGTTCTCAGCAGAGTTTGCCATGATGGTTTCTAGCAAGAAGGAAACATGGGATTCATTTTGTAGACTCAGTAGTACACTCAAAATGTCGATCAGATGTTATTCAGTTGAAGTCTCTTGAATTCTCTTTCCTAAGTTAAAATTCAGACCACACTTTCATTCACAATTTTTTTGTATCTCTACAGACTGAAAGACATCATACAATGAAATTATTAAATATTCCCATTAAAAACACGTTTTTCTCTACACACCATATCTTTTCATACATGTTAATGTGTTTTATGTGAAATTTATTAGATGGAAAACAAATAGAAGACTTTTCACTTAATAATTTGCTGAGATCTTGTGGTTTGGTTTTAATGAAAAACAGGTTGGTTGTTTTCACTGCCATTTTTTCAACATTTGAAAAAAATTTTCTTGCATTTCACTATGAGTTTCCTGAATACTCTGAAAGTCTTTAGAGACTCAAATTTATTCTTGCTCTTTTGGTTCTGGAAACCTGAAAATTTTTAAACTGGAATAGAATTCTGTGTGTAAGATATATTAAGGTACTTTAAGATGTTAAAACTCCTTGCAGTAGAAGACAAGGATTTGTTAAGCCTAGGTCAAGAGATTATAAAAGTGCAATTAACAGGCTTAGGGAGGATATTAATTATCCATTTACATTGATTATTGGAACAAATATGAGGATTGCTTCAGTCAACTTTTAAGTGATAACAAGGATGTGCTTTTTCCCCTCTCTTTTCCTTTTTTTTTTTAAATTTAACATAAATACTGTCTTAACTGAGTCTCAAATCTTTTTGAGGTTTTTCTCATTAACTGCCTAGAACTTTAATTACAAAACCAACAAAATCAATGTTGTGTAATTATGATACTGAGAGGGAAAATGCCCCAACCCTGTGAAGTCAGTTAACTGGTATGAATGTATCTGCTATAGTTTGCAAAGAGTCTGAAACAACAGGTAGTCTGTGAGTTATCCCATACAAGCTGGTGTCACTTAACCATCAAAGGACACAGAAAAAGAGGAGAAACAAGGAAATCGATAGGGTTAGTACATCTTTTCAGAATGAGCTTTGTCTTCAGGCATATATACATATACACACACATATATATATGTAGCTAAGAGAATACAGAATCTGTATGTATTCTTTGACCACTCTCAGTTGAAAATAAACCCAGTTACATATAAAAGATCTATCCTTGGAACATTTAGTTGATTGTTAAATAATTTTGCCTTATAATGTTTTTTCTACAGTGACCTCTAATCAGTGTATTGGTCAAAGAGGCTGCACAAAGTGTGACGTGCAGTGGAACAGCACAGTTTGCTCTTCAGAAAAAAAAGTAGTTAAGCTACATGATTGTGTTTATGATAGATGCATGTCCTTAAAGGAATGAGTGGGAGTGGGAGAAGGCAACATACCAGGTCAAATCAGTGCTTGCAGAAAAGGAAATGATATGAGTCTGTCCTTACAGTAGTCTGACCCAAGCAAATCCATGGACACCTCCTAGAATCTTTTGTGAGAGGATTTTTATGGAAAGACCAAAAATAAGACAGTAAGATAACTTATGCAAGACATTTATCTTCCTCAAAATTCAATGTTTAAAATTTTCAACATCAGATCAGCAACATTTTTTTTTAAATACAAAAAAAATACCCCAAACAAAAATACCAACCCCAAAAACCCAAAAAGGACATGACCAAATAAGAGATTTTTTTTTAAAAAAAGACATTTATCATGTTATTTCTTTGGACAGAAAGTCTCTCATTTTCTAAGAAAAAAAAACATTAGAAAGGTGTTAGGAAAGTGAATGTAATTTCCGAAGCTGCATGAGGAGCAAAGATTTCTAAAATCTGGGAGCATTCTAAGTCTATGTCTTTCTATGTTGTTACTTCAAAAAATTAGGCTTTACTGCCTGCCACTAAAAAAAGCTATTTCACTATTACTTGTACAAGGAAAAACTACCAGTAAGCCATCTATTCACTTAACATTCCTTCATGTAAAGGTTAATGGACTGGATGTAATTCTTTGGTTAGGAGCTAATTTAACATCAGGTACATTTACTAACGTTATATGTAGATTTTTATATGTGTAAAAGTCAATTATAAGGAATAAGATTTATAGTGATATTTATACATCATGTTGTTTAAAGTATTCATTGAAATAATGATGAGTTCAGGAGGCCTTATTAGCAGCTCCTTCTTTCCATACACAGTTTGTAGGACAGACCCAGGAAATTCTGTGTATACACTTGGCAGTAAAAACTACCAAGAACTTGGTAACTTCATAAATATCTTTATCTGCTCGCTTCTAACCTAATGGTCCAGTATGATGAAACTATTCCCACTTAAATACTGTCCAAAATGAGACCTTCATTTCTAGCCACATTTCCAAAGAAATTAGCCTTTGTTTTAAGGAGTGATACACCACTGAAGAGTTGAAATTACTTCCCCATTAGGTCTGATAGCTTTGGTGAAGCATGCCTCTTCATTTCTGTTCGCCTAACCTTGTGCTTTGGATTCCATCTGAGCAGCAAATGTCTTAAGTATTAGGAAAAGTGCATTCAAGAATATACCTTTTTGGTTTCTATTTGTATCTCAAGTTTAAGTAATTCTATTCAGGTGTTGCAAAACGTCTTTACATGAAACACGAAAAGTACTTGGCTTTCCTAAATTATTAACCTGTTTGTTGTTTGCAAAAGAAAAACCTTTATCTTTATTTAGTCTACAGCAAAACAGTACCTGGCATAAGCTGCTATCATCAATTCTTTTTGGACAAAATGCCTACAAACTAGAATGAGTTTTGCAGAAAGTTAGAAAGATGAAGGTCTTCCCTTAAAACCATTTCTGCACCACCAGTGCTTTCCAGAAACAGACCTGTAATGCAAATATACTTCACAGAGGGTTTGTGAGGGTTTTTTTGGCAAGAATTCCATTATACCACTGTTGCAAAAATTTCAGTAGCTCATGACAGAGCTTGCTTTGAAGGAAAATAATGTAAACATTCCTGGAAATGGCGACGTTGATGTGCTGAATGAAAGAAAGTCACAACCTAGCTGTTTTCAGTCTCCAATCCCCAAAAGTGAGAGCCTAGGATAGATAATAATGGGGTAGATAATAATTTTCTCATTGATGGTCAGTGATAGGACAAGAGCCAATGAGTGCAAGCTGGAGCATAGGAAGTTCCATGTGAATATAAGGAGAAACTTTTTCACTGGGAGGGTGACAGAGCACTGGGACAGGCTGCCCAGAGAGGTTGTGGAGTGTCCTTCTCTGGAGACATTCAAACCCCACCTGGATGTGTTCCTGTGTGATTTAGTCTAGGTGATCCTGCTCTGGCACGGGGGTTGAACTAGATGAACTTTCAAGGACACTTCCAACTCCTAACATTCTGTGCTTCTGTGATTCTGTTTTTCTGTGCTAATAGAGAAAGGCAAGCTAGGGAAACATGCAGTGATCATGCAGTGATCACAGCACTTCCAGGCTCCAACTGAATTCCCTGAGTTGACAGCAGCTTTATTGTAAGTAACAACAGTTGATGGACTTCCATCCCATGAATTTGCCTAGTCATTTCCTGCAGAAAACTGAATCCACAACCTATTATGCAAGATGTTTTGCAGATAAGGCATAAAATGTTGAAAAAGCACTTTGGGATGTTGTGTTGCCTCTGTCATCTCTTAAAAGCAATTGATGTCTCCTAGTTCCTCACTGGGACAGTGGAACTATTGACTCTGTCCCAGTCATTCAGTGCTGTATAGACCCTCACTGTATTTTTTTCTACCCTATCTCTTTTCCTAGATTGAAGCACCCCAGGCTGTGAGGACTCTGAGCACATTTCAGAATATGTACATTTTGTCAGAATGTACAAAAGGGATGAAACCAAATTCCTGCATTCAACACCTTGAACGGTGAATTTTGGTTGCAGAAAGTTGTTTTGCTGCATCATCCTTGATCCAGCTTCCCCTTGTTCCACCTTCAAATAAAAAAGTTTTATAAAAATAATAAAAAAGCCCACCTGATTAGCAACACCCACCCCCACACGAATTGGATCTCCTATGTATAAAATAGTATCAAATTGTCACTAACAATTTAAAAACCAGGAACCAACTGAACAAAAATCTTGCCCTAATGAGTAACTGCCCCAAGGAGTTTATTTTCCATCTAGCTTAAATGAAAATAAGAGGAAGCTTCCACAGACTATACAGGGTAGAGAGAGATGCAAAGACAGCTTGATTGCCTGTTTTCTCTAGGATAACAAATCTCTGGTGTTACTGTTAATGTACTCTTTTAGGATTTTTGGGCTAGCTGTCTAAGAAGACAAATGTGTTTTCATCCTGAGCTGTCCAAAAAGAACAAAAAACACAGCTTGAAATTGCCAGAACGACTGCCTTTATGGCAGACATTTCATGAATACTTTCAAAGGGGGACATTTCATTAATACTTTTAGGCTGACAGAAAAAGAAAACAAAGAGCCAATCCTGCTCATCAGATGTCTTGTCCAGACACTCATGGATAGTTTTTGTTAAAAAGCCAAAAATCAATTACAGGGATTTTGTTATGGGGTAATGTTTTGTGGGGAATTAAATGGCTCAGAGAGAATGGTTGGTTGCTTTCCAAATAATGATAGGAGTCTTTGCTGCAAGAGTGCTCTCAATGACATCTTCAGCTGAGTCAGTGGAATACCCTCGAGCTGCTTTGCTCAGTTCTTATAATCCAGGTGTCTATGGGGTTATAAGACTACCCAAGCACATGCATGGTCTCTGACTATGGCTGCTTTTACCAGCAAAACATCTTCTACTTGTCCTGAATATAAAAAGGCTGCCCTGCAAGGTTACTTCTGCACCTGCAGAAGTTTTCTACTGTCTAGATAAAAGCTGTCTGATCAACGAACAGTTATCACCCCCACAGCAGGATCCTGGGAGTCTCCAGGTCAATCCACCTGGTTGTTAATTAATGCATTTACACATACAAGTGGGAGGACTAAGCATAGCAGGACCTGCTTGGGACAATGTCTGGAAAAGTTGAAAGTTCCCACCTGAAGAACACCTGCAGGAACCAACATTTAATTGTGAAGGAATCTGTAGTTCAACACCTCCCTTGATACCAGTCCACTGTCTCACCTGTGCAGATGACTCCCTGGACACTCCTGGGCTACCCAGGGAATGAACAATTTGAGTGCTTTCAGCATGCCCACAGCTACAGAGCAAATAATAACTGGAGGAAAAACTTGAATTTCAAATTTGTAATTTGCATACCATAGCTTTTGCACAGCTCATAGAGTGAGATTTCTAAGCCTTTCATTATTAACAGAGAATTTAACAAACCAGCTGAGAATGCCCACAGAAAACCACCATTAATCTATTTATTTTTGTACAGTGTTTTTTATATAGTAAAAAAATGAAACTACCTGAGAAGACAATCTGCTGTGGCTTGCAATAAACATCCATCCATCAAGATAATTAAATAAACCACCGCTATGTTTTAAATAATTTTGAAATACCATTAAGAACACTTTAACTTTCATTTATGTTTATATGTATAAAGATATGCACACATACACAAACATCCATTCCATTCTGGGCCCTCCTTAGGTTATATATTAAACAAATTGAGGAAACAAACAAAGGGAATTTTTAATAAAAATTAAGTATCCAATACAAACATTTTCAAGGTAACTTTCTAAGAAAATTCCTTCCAGGATATTTTATGCAAAATTAATTTTTAGTTCAATTGTACAAATAGTTTCTTAATGTGCATTGAAACAGCTTTATATCTATAGAAGACAACAACTCAGTACATAGAATCATAGAATGATCTGGGTTGGAAGAGACCCCAAGGATCATAGAGCTCCAACCCCCTGCCACAGGCAGGGCCACCAACCTCCAGGCCTGGATCTACACAAGGTTGCCCAGGGCCCCATCCAACCTGGCCTTGAACACTTCCAGGGACAGGGCATCCACTACATCTTAGTATTACACAAAATCCAGACTGAATAAAGTAGTGAATCTCAACAAAATATTAGTCTTGATTAGATAAACTTGTTCTCAGAATACACACGTGCTGGAAAAGGATTTCAATACAACACTGTATCATTGATATTGCATCATTACAGTAAAAAAATGAAATTAATTTCATGTACTTGATTAAATCAATACTTTAATTTATAACAACTCAATGAAATTCAGATAGAACATCTCAGCTTATGAAAAAGAGGAAGCAACTAAAGTAAATGTATTTTAAGTCTCAATAGAAATGCATATTTAATTGGAAGATAATAAAAATATCAAGAAACTGAGTGTTTTCATGAAAGTAACCTTACAATAAAGTAATAAAATAATTTTTTTCCAGCTCTTGAATAATAGCATCGTCTCTTCTTTTGGCATAGATCATGAGTTTTTAATGAGATAAAAGTCTTGGAAGTATTAATAGGAAAGAGGTCATGTGTAACTGCATTGGCATTCCTACCTTGTTAATGCAGGTTCTCACTGGCAGGATGCCACTTATAAAGAAAATCTACTATTGATATTGATTTCTGCTAATTTTATATTTATATAGTGGTAAATGCAGAGTTTGCTCTGAAAAGGTAGTCTGCAAATACAAAATTGTGGATTTCAAGCCTACTCTGGTTCTGATATGTGATGCTGGTTGAATATTCAGGTACTATCAAGAATGCGGATTACATTTTTTTGCTTGAAATACAAATTCTGAAATTCAATCTAAACACCAAGTGTTGAAATGTCTTCTCTCCACTACCATCTCTGGCAGTTAGTTGAATTGTATGCACTGAGCTATGAAATGTTGTTACATTTGCAATGAAGATTGCAGAATTGTGAAAGGTGTTCCATACCTCACTGAAAGGCAGGAAGAAATCCGCCCTTCAGTCGCATACATGCTTTAGAAAATTCTTCAGCCATTTACTTTGATAGGACGTACTTCTAATAAGCTGAGCTTGATTTGGGTGTGGAAGCAGTCTAGAGAACTTTCTCTTGAACTTTCCCTAGATGATATATTCTCTTTCTTTCCTTGCCCAGGTAAGTTCAAAGATAGTCTGTGCTGTGTAAGCAGGAAAAGGAAGCACCATCTTTTAGCTGTGGCTCAGGGTTGCACCAGGTTTCTTAGACCTGGGGAGATATCAAGGGCAAAGGTAGTCATTCACATCCACCATGCCATTTTTCTGTGTGTCCCAAGAAATTAAAATTTGCAATCAGTTTACAGAACAGTCCAGATTTCAAGGCATTTACAACTCAGTTTTAGCCTTAAAAAGAAACTGGGAAAAATCCTAATCTTTTAAGGAAGAAACCTCATCCATTAGATGTTGAATGAATGGGAAATAGATCCCAAAAGATATGTGTCAACTTGTTTTTGTGTTTAGTAATTATTGAGTGTTTGTCTCCATGTGGAAAATGGAAAGCACTTCAATTTGACTGTAATTGTTTTTTTAAAAAAAGAGAGATTTAAAAAAAAAGGGGGGGGGGGGGGCAACTGCAAAGGAAAAGGGAGAAAAATAACTAAGAAAAATCTAAATGTGACACAATCAATTTTTCCCCTTTACTGTTCCAGAAATGTATCTGTATAAGATACAAAACAGAAGACAATGCATTTGTTTGTCTGCATACATACATTTTACAATTGAAGCTTGCATGAAGGATTAATTCCTTTCCGTGCTCCCATGTTTTGACTACAGAGACTGTAACTGCTGACATTTCTGTGTGATGATGTGGAGAACATAAACTCACAGCACTCAAATGCCAGTTACAGCTGACTTCATAACCGTTTTGGGTTTGCCTGTCAAAATTTTTGTAGCAGGGAAGCTACAGGGGTGGCCTCTGTGAGAACTTGATAGAAGCTTCTTCCATGTCCAACAGAAACAATGAAGCCATCTTCAAGATGGACTCATGCTGGCCAAGGCCAAGCCCATCACCAATGGTGATAGTGCTCCTGAGATAACATATTTAAAAAAGAAAAAAAAAAAAAGAAAAAGGTGCAGCAGTTTCTTTTGCTACTAGAGAAGTGAGAAATTGTAAGAGAAACAACTCTGTAGACACCAAGGTCAGTGCAAGAAAGAGGAGGAAGAGATTCCCCTCCCCATAAAGAAGACCATGGTAAAGCAGGCTATCCCCTCGCAGCCCATGGTGGATGATAGGGAGTAGAGATTCCACATGAAGAGTGTGGAGGACCCAATGCCAAACCAGGTGAGTGCACATGAAGGAGGCTATGATCCTATGAGAATCTCATGCTGGAGAAATCTTCAGGCAGGACCCATGGAGAAGGGAGTCCACACCACAGCAGGTCTACTGGCAGGACCTTTGACCCTATGTGGGACCCATGTTGGAACAGATCATGAAGAACTGCCATCTATGGGAAGCTCTCACATTGGAGAAGTTCATGGAAGACTGTCTCCTGTGGAAGGGACACATTAATTGCTCCAGTGTGGATCCTTTTCAATGGGTGCAGTCCTTCAGGACCAGACTGCTCCTGTGTGAGTCTCCAAGGTGTCACAAGTCTCCCCAGCAAACTTGCTCCAGTGTGTTCCCCTCTCTCCATGAGTCCACAGGTCCTGCCAGGAGATTGGTCCACGATGGGCCTCCCATGGGGTCACAGCCTCGTTCAAGTACTTCCAGATGCTTCTACATGGGGTCCTCCATAGGCTGCAGGTGGATATCTGCCCCACCATGGACCTTGTTGGGATGTAGGATGACAGCCTGCCTCACCATGGTCTCCACGGGCTGCAGGGAAAACTCACTTCTGACACCCGGAGCACCTCCTCCTCATCCTTCTTCACTGAGCGACCACTGTTGCTGGGTCTTGGCCAGCGGTGGGTCTCTCTTGAAGGTATCTGGCATTGGCTCTGTTGGTCATGACATAAAATTCCAGAAGTTTCTCACAGAAGCCATCCCTGTAGCTTCCCTGCTACCAAAGGCTTGCTAAGCAAACCTAAAAGAACACATTATACAGATTCTGAGTGAAGTATCAAATACAGACTAAAACCTGATTTTACAGATACTTGTCTATCACAGCTAGTATGATTTTGCCTCTCAAACTGATGAATTTCATGAGGTAGACAGTAAGAATTATATGTAAGTTAAAGCAGTTTGACAGTAGGTTGTTACTCTAAAACTGATTTGACAGAGCAATATGAGTTTATTAACCAATAAGGTGTGCGGCAAAGAGGGAGACAGGGAATGGAGATTTCTGTCAGTTCATCACTAGTTGTTTCTGCTGGTCCTTCCTTCTTAGGGGGAGGATTCCTCACACTCTGCCCCTGCTCCAGAGTGTAGTCCCATGAACTCTCCAAAATTAGTACTTTCCCATGGGGCTTCAGCTTTTCACCAACTGCCCCAGGGTGGGTCACTTCTATGGAGTGCAGACCTTCAGGACCAACCTGTTCCAACCTGGTCCACCACGGGGTCAAAAATCCCCCCCAGCAAACCTGCTCTGGCATGGGCCTCTCCATGGCTGCAGATCCTGGCAGAAACTTGCTCCAGTGCTGGTCACAGCATCTTCCGTATGTCGCCACCTGCTCCAGAGTGTAGCTTCTCTGCAGTCTGCAGGTGGAGTGTCTTCGCCTCATCATCTTCCATGGGTTGCAGGGGTACAACCTACTCCACTGTGGTCTTGTCCACAGGCTGCAGCAGAATCTCACTCTCTGGCACTGGGAGCACCTCCTCCCTCCCCTTCT